>CM076583.1:1314938677-1315177851 GCA_034641835.2 Pinus albicaulis | reverse complement strand
ATGGTTTTCCCTGTCCTTTAGTCCATCTTAAATAGTCACTTTGAAGGTCTTTATATTTTGATTAAAAAATTTAGGAGTTTTGTGCTCTTTTATCATTACTAATGTATTATCTTAAATGTTTTCTTTCTCTGAAGGTGAATAACTAGAGAATTTAGGAGTTCCCTACTCTCTAGGGTTTGCTGGATTGTTGTTTTAAAGTTTACTTGGTGAAGTTTGACCAAAGAAGTTTATGGTGTGCCCTGTCCTTTGGTTATTCATTAAGCATAGTATTCTTGAAGGCTCTTCTTGTTTTAGTATGTGTTAAAGGATTCTTAATTTCCCTTTAAACCTACTAAGTTCATTTCACTCACAGAAGCTATTAAAATCCATTTGGCTTTGTTAACTTGCCCTATGAAACACCCTTGATTTATTGTTGTATTTTTCAAGCCTTTCACAAACCCCATAGCCCAATGGTTTGAATTTCTCTTACTCTATCTGTTCTTCTTGACAACCAACCCAACCAAACGAAACAAAATAAACAAACCCTATCATTATAACTAGCCTAAAATCATTATCTTAAATCAATCAAGTCATATCTTTTATCAAATATAGAGAGAGCCCTCTCTGAGTCCAGGAAGGCTAGATCCTAGGACTCCAAAGTTGGTTTGATGTTACCCTTATCTATTTGGTCTTGCCAATCTGACAAATTACATGGAATTAACATAATGGTGATCACGGTGGGACCTGAGTAAGTAACAGCTTAAATATTCCTTCAAAACTCAAAAATCCCCTCTCAAACTTAGATAAATCAAGTGTTAGACAATAATGATATCTGGTTGATTTTCCATACTAACACCATGGCGAACACACTAGGGAACACTCATTAAAAATATTAGTGTTACATAAAGAACTCAGAAAACCCAAAAATATCTTTAGATTGGTATCCCATTGTTGATGGTGGACAACAAACAAATCTTCAAAACAATTAGCATCATCCACCTGGTGACTCCACTGGTTTCTAGTAGACCTGGTGACTCCATTATTCCTCATAGACTCCCCTGGGAATGTATTAATCAATATTAATAGTATAAAAACCAGCCACATACTATGTGAATTCAGTATTCTTTCAGATAGGTATGTTTTAAATACTCTTACAAACTTTCAGCCTCTCTGTGTTGTGGGTCTGAAATATCGCTTCACAAAGAATCAGCACCAGATCTCACCCTGACCCAAACCCTCCTGCTATAGTTGGTGATCCAGAAAGAATCTTAAGAAAAATTTCTAGGACTAAAGATTCAACTATTGTCAAACCAATTCACAAAGCAAGTTCTTTTCCTAAAAACCTTACATCCTTGCAAGATACCCAATTTGACTTACATCATACAAGAAACCTATTCAAAACTAAGTCTAAAAGTTGGATAGACCAGACAGACCTTGAGCCTACAAGCTTACAACAGATTCCTAGTAGAGAAGCCTCTCCTTCCACTCCTCCTGATTTTCAGCTTCTCCAACACTATGACTCCTTTCGTTCCAAATCTTCTCAAAATCAGCTAGCTGGTCCAAGTACATCTGCTACACCCACTCATACATCCATTGTGCAAACCACTCCATTTCATCCTCCACCTCCACTCATAAACCCTCCTCTTGTAAATCCTCCTTGGGTTCCATTACCTCCTATCATGGCAGCATGGTATGCCCCCCTGGTACTACCACAGCCTTTACTTCCTATGCCATAGGACTACCAATCTAAAATCCCTCACTTTGATGGAGCTGATTCTAAAACTTACCAACAGCATGTAGACAATATGAATGATGCTTTTAACTACCAAAAAATAGAAGAGGAGACTGTAAAAATAAGAATTTTTTCCCAAAGCTTAGGAGGAGAAGCAAATAAATGGTTCAAGAACTTAACTACTAATAGCATTCGTGATCTCCCTTCCCTTTATCAAACATTCATAAACAAGTGGGAGACTAAGAAAAATCCTCTTCAAATCCTATCAGAGTATGATAACATTAAAAGAAATGTCAAAGAGAGTGTTTAAGACTACTGCACTAGGCTCAATAGTGTATACAATGCACTCCCTCCTTACATGAAACCCCCATAAGGCCTAGCCCTAGTAAAATTTCCAAATGGATTTGATCCATACATGTCTTATCAATTAAGAGAAAGAGATCCCCTTACCTTATAAGACATGCAAAGGGGAGCAGTAAGTCTAGAATCCAACCTAATTGCTAAAAGGGCTAGATTGAGAGAAGAGAAGAAGGTTACATGCAAAGAGGAAACTATGGCCTCCACATCTTATGCTAAAATTGATATCCTAGTTAGGACAATGGAAAGGATGATGGAGAGAAATAAATTGAATGAAAGAGCTCCTCCTAGGGAAAACCAAACAAATCCTCAAAACAGAAACAGAAACCAAAACTTCAGAAAAGACCCTCCTCAAATCAGAAAAAGAGAAAATGACTAGCAAATCAGACCTCCTTTCCAAGAAAATTATGTAGATGAAGAGGAAAGAGAGACTGAAGAGCCGGAAGAAAACCATGTGAATCTAATAGGCTCTGATAGTGAGGATGTTTTTTTTTCTCACGGGGGAAGAACAAGGTTTTTTTTCCTCCAACCAAACTGATAGAACATATGAGGACTCTGAAGAATACAAACTAGGGTTTGAAAATGATATCATGGAGGTTCATATGTAGTATGACCTCAGAAGTAGGAAAATACAAGACATCCCTAAGATGAACAAACTAGAAATTTCTACTAGGAAGACCCTTGAAAACGCTCCTAAAAAGACAGTAGAACATACCAACATAATGGCTAAGAACCCTGATCAAAGCAAAAACAAAACCAGCCAACATGATGGTGACCAAAGTTGGCCTAGTACATCAACTAGTGGCCCTGAAAAAACTGCTTTAACTGAGATCCCAAACAAAATTCAACAAGCTAAAGTTGCTGAAAAGAACATGTACGATAAAACTAATGTAAATATACCAAGAACACGTACACCATTCATTATTGAGATTGAAATTGCCAAAATAAAGATAGCCATACCCCTTACTGAACTAGTGACTCAAGATTTATATAGATTTCAAGTTTTGAAGGCTTTAAACATAGGAAATGACACCGATACTCTAAATCTGACTGATGACAAGCCAGAATTATTGTTTGGACCAGAAGTAGAGGGAAATTTTCAAGAGGGAGTAGTGTCTCCATTCTATGTCAGTTTGAACATCCATGACAAAATCCTACACAATGGATGTTCAAAGGTAGTGATGGAGATATTAGGCCTCGAAATAACCAAACCATACAAAGACTTATACTCTTTTGATTCAAGTAGAGTTAAATGTCTGGGTTTAATCAAAGATATATGTGTCAATCTGGAACAAATACCAGCCAAGAGCCTAGTCATGGATATTGCAGTGGTTGACATGCCCCCAAAGTATGGCATGCTTTTATCTAGATCATGGGGAGCCAAACTCCAAGGAAACCTCCAAATGGACATGGAATATGCTACCATTCAAATATTTAACCAAACAAGAAGACTGTATAAAGAATCTCACATGAAATACATGGTAATCAGCCAAGATAGGCCAAACAACACCCCTCTTTATTCTATGCATTCAGACCTTGAATCATTTATCTTGTACAATGAAGATGACATTAATGAACAAGTGAATGAAAAAGAGGAAGAGCAAGACCTGTCAGAACAGTCAAACCAAACTCAAAATGAAGAACATGATAGCCAAAACCCTAGCAACCATGAACAACAACATAATGGAAAATCTAAACTTGAAACACTTTGTAACATGAGCTTTGATGGCTCTTGTGGAAAATTTGGTTTAGGAGAAGGTGTTTGGATACACAACACTAATGAAGGTCACTCTTACAAGCTATATTTTCCATGTACAAACAATATTGCAGACTATTAAGCTCTTCTCTTAGGGTTACAAATGTTGAAAAATATAGGAGCCAAGAGGATTTTTGTTAAGGAGATTCTGAGTTAATCATTAGGAAAATTAAAGGAGAATATTCAGCCAAGAATCCTAGGCTAAGAGAATGTAGGAATGTTTCCTTAGACCTCCTAAAAACATTTGAAAAATATGAACTTTCCTCTGTCCCAAGAACTCAAAACAGCCTTGCCAATGAACTAGCCTATGTTGCCAGCACTTTCCAACTACCTCATGCCAATGAAAAATACATGGTAAAGGTCAAAAATAGACATACAATCCCTAATAACATAGATTATTGGCAAGTTTTTGAAGGTGACAAACACATTGAAGACTTCCTACAGTCCAAAATGAATTTGAGATGCCAAACCCAAACTCAGATCATGAAGAGGACTACCCTGCTGAGGAACAAAAACACAAAACAAAGCTACCTTATGCTGCTGATATAAATCTGCTAGAACACCCTCTTGAGGCAGAATTGTTCGAAGATTTAGACAAAAGGGACCGTGAGGTATTGAAATTGAAAGATAATGTATTTCCTAGAGGAATTGGCCCCTTAGAAGAGTTGTTTGATTTCAATGATGTTTCTAGGGAGCCTAAAATGGAATCCACCGAAACAGATGTAGAAGAATGCAACATAGGCAGTGAAGAATACCCTAAAATGATAAAACTCTCCAAAACATTGCCACCCCTTATAAAACAGAAATACATTGAGTTGTTCAAAGAGTTTAAGGATGTGTTTGCATGGGGCTATGAGGACTTGAAGTCCTATGATACAAGCATCATTCAGCACAAGATTCCTCTCAAGGAAAACCAGAAACCATTCAAGAAAAAATTACGTAGGATAAACCTTGTCTTGATGCCTCTAGTTGAGAAAGAAATCAAAAAGATGTATGATGCTAGAATAATAGTCCCATTCAAGTACTCAAAATGGGTCTCAAACCTTGTGTCAGTGAGGAAGAAAACATGAGAAATTAGGCTATGCATAGACTTTAGAAATTTAAACAAAGCCTCCCTGAAAGACAATTACCCTTTACTTAATATGGATCATATACTACAAAGGGTAGTTGGTTCCAAAAGAATATCTTTTCTTGATGTTTTTTTATGGTATAATCAGGTGCTAGTACTTCCAAGTGATCAGCACAAAACATCCTTCACCACACCCTGGGGCACCTTCATGTATGTCAAAATGCCTTTTGGATTAACGAATGTTGGGGCCACTTTTCAAAGAGCCATGGACATTGCTTTTTTCGAAGAAATAGGTTACTTCATTGTGATATACTTTGATGACATCAGTATCTACTCAAAAATTGATGAAGAACACCTAGCTCACTTAAGAAAAGCCTTTGAAAAGTGTAGAAAGTATGGGTTATCTTTGAATCCCAAGAAAACTCTGTTTGGCCTTCAAGAAGGGAAAATTTTAGGCCGCATCATATCTGAAGAAGGGATTAAGATAGACCCAAAGAGTATTGAGGGGATACTATATATCAGTCACCGTAGAAACATCAAAGATTTGCAATCTTTTATTGGAAAGATCAATTTCTTAAGAAGGTTCCTAAGAAAATTTACAAACATGTTGAAAAGATAAATAGGAGTCAAACTGACCAGCAAAGCAAAGCAGTCCTTTGAACTATTAAAACAAGCACTTACCCAAACACCAGTTCTAATCAGCCCTGACTTTACCAAGGACTTTTTCATCTTCTCATTTGCATCTGAACACACAATTACTGCAGTATTGCTACAAAAGAACATAATGGGACAAGAACAGCCCATAGCCTTCTTCAGCAAGGCACTAAGAGATGCACCTCTGAAATATAACATCATGGAGAAACAAGATTTTTCCTTAATCAAAGCCTTAAAAGATTTCAGAGTTTACATATTGCATTCACATGTCATTTATTTTGTTCCCCATGCAGTTGTTAAGGACATACTAACTCAGGATCTTGATGGTAAAAGAGGTAAGTGGATTGTTGTCATCTTAGATTATGATCTAGAAATCAAGCCCACCAAGTTAATCAAAGGGAAAGGACTAGCAAAATTGATGGCTGAAGAAAAATTTCAAGCATTGGATATAAACACGATACATTCCTTGGATGAACAAGAGGAGATGGCTACTCCACCTATTGAAGAAGAATTTCTGAACTCACTCTGGTATGCTGATATATTATATGTGCTTTTTAATCTAAATTATCCTCCTGGTTTGTCCAAAACAAAGGCCAGATTCTTGAAACAAAAGGCTGTAAATTTTTGCATCCTAGATAAAGATTTATATTGGAAAAATTATGTTGGTATCCTACTTAAATGTTTACTTGAATATGGTGCAAGTAGAATCATGCATGAGTTTCATGAAGGAGAATGTGGAGATCATCTCTATTGGAAAACCACTGCCAACTAAAATCCTTAGAGTTGGTTTCTATTGGCCCACTCTTTTACCTGATATCCACAAGCTAGTAGTGACTTGCCATAAATGCCAGATATTTAAGGGAAAGAGAAAACTATTGCCTTTGCCTTTACACCCTATCAGTGTTAAAACTCCTTTTCAACTGTGGGGTTTAGATTTCATTGGAGAAATGCACCCTGCCTCTTCTGCCCAACACAAATGGATCCTCACTGCAACTGACTATTTCACCAAATGGATAGAATCCATCCCTTCAAGGACTGCCACTGACTTGGTAATCATCAAATTCCTTGAAACCAATATTCTGTCTAGATTTGGTTGTCCAAGAAAAATCATCACTGATAATGTTGTTGCATTTAAATCCAAGAGAATGGTAGACTTTTGCCATAAGTATCACATTACATTATGGAATTCTACGGATTATTACCCTCAAGGTAATGGGTTGGCTGAGTCCTCTAACAAAATTTTGGTAAACATCATCAAGAAATTGTTGGAAGAGAACAAAAATTCATGGCACAGCAAATTGGTACATGCATTATTGGCAGACAAATTAACAAGCAAGAAATCAATTAACATGTCTTCCTATCAGCTAGTGTATGGCATGGATGTAGCTTTTCCAACATCATTGGGAATCCCAGTGATGAAGCTGCTCCAAGAAGTACAATCAGAGGATAATGATATGCAAAGGAGGATAAACCAAACCATTCAATTGCAAAAATCAAGGGAAGAAGTATACAATACGGCACAAGTAGTACAAGAGAATATCAAGAAAATATTTGATAAGAGGACTAAATCCAATGATTTCCAGATTGGAGACAAAGTGTTGAAGTGGGATTCAAGAAGAGAGGACAAAGGAAAGCATGGTAAATTTTAAAATCTATGGAAAGGCCCATACATCATCCATTCAATTAGAGGTAACAATGCATTCTTCCTACAAGAAATGGATAGAAGAGAGTTATTTGTAGGTCTTGTCAATGGCAGGATGCTCAAGCACTATTTTTGTTGAAATTCTTATTTTAAAGCTTTGTTCATTGTACATAACATTGCTTGAATAAAATATCAGAAAAATGAAACACAAAAACAAAGAAAAGAAGAAAAAGAGGGCAGATAAAAAGAAGAGGTAAAGCCTCATACCAAAAAAGAATAAGTCTGAAAGTGTGCAAGCCCAAATACCACTACTTTTGAGAAAGAAAGGTCTTGTTCATTCATACAGCCTAACCATGATTGAGCATGTTTTAAATTTCTGCTGATAAGTTAGAAAATGAATATTTTCCTAACAATTCAAACTTTTCTCATCAGTAGACTAGGTTAGGAAGAGATATTGGTTCCCAAAGCTCAAATCTGAACCAGAAATAAAAGAGAGGGATAAGTGACAAGTTACAAATTATTAGCCCTCGGTTTTTATAGTTTTACTTTTGCAAAATAAATCTGTGTGCAGCTTGTCCAAAATGCCACAACTCATGACAAATCAAACAACTCAACCTTGATTTGGTCATGTTTTAAATTTTGTGTTAGTAGATAGAGAATTAAAATCTGTCAAACTGTTTAACCTTGAAAGATAAGTAGATTAGGTAGAGAATAAAAGGGCTCATCAGTCTAATCTGAGCTCTTAGAAGTGATAAGGGTGGACATAGGTAGTTTTTATGCTTTCAAAAGAAAAGATTATGTTCAGAGTTTGCTAATCCAAGTGCACCCAAATGAAGAAAAAATGTTAGGACAGGTATGATGGGTAGGTAGAGTAAATATTGAAGCAATCATGTTTTTTCAGATTGTAAGATCACAGCTTCAAATAACAGGAGTAAATGAGCATGCATGTGAGGCATCTCATCTGCAAAATCAAAGATCTGAGGTTCTTGACACCTCCCAAAAGCATCTGCCCTCCCCAAGTGGAGCCACTGTTAGTCATTAGTATTTTTTCACTATCTTTAGATTACTATAAGATGTTTATAGATTTATGAAAACAGTATTCCTTGAATATCTTGAGTTTCAGAAATCTCACTGCCTTCATTATCCTTATTAGAACTTTTTCACTTTTCCTCATTTGGTCTTCCCAAAGCCACCCCGTTACTCCTAAAAGACTCATCATGGGCTTATACCTCTCATTTTGATCCTCCTTTCCTGCCTATAGCCTCATTGCCCTATTTTCCCTTGTAAATGAAATCCACCCTCCCTCTAGGATTTCCTATAGCTGACTCATTCCCGTGTCATTTTGGACATAATAACCAATGCCATATTCTGTTTTCACTTGAAAACCCTCCAAGTCAAATTACAATCAAAATCAAGTCAAAGGACCCTCCCACTAGGTATTATGGGTTTTACATGTTTTAAGGTCATCATTGGATGTGTCAAATGCTACTTTTCCTTTGCAAGAATTTGGCTCAGATGTAATAGAATGTCAAGACATGGTTATTCAAGAAGGACCTAAAGGTTTCCAAAGAGGATTATCTTCTTAGTTCAAATTCTGCAAATGAGAAAAATGGAAATAGTTCAACACTTCTAAAGAAGTGTTGAAAGTTTTATCAGTAGAAAATACTGATGAGGTAGACTATCTCCTCCTGAATGAAAACAACTTATAGCAAGGAAAGGGGAACAACTTGGTCTTGTAGATAACTACGGTTTATATACTTGTTAGTCAAGTTGAGTGCCAAAACAGTAATCACTTGCAGAAAATGACATGGAGGAAGCACACAAGCCCAAGCATGAAGAAATTCTATCAGAATAGATTGATGGAATATGGTAGAAGGTAAGGTGAACTGGAAAGAAATGAATGAACTTGAAAGGGCTATAGAGAACTTAGAGGACAACACTAGTGATTGATGTTAAGACTATAGATACCTAAGGTATTGGAAAGTGGCCAGAGAAGGTGAAAAGTTGAACTCCATGGTGGAAACAAGATAAGATTTTGAAGATTTTTCTATGTGATTAAACCCCAAAGTTATCAAAGTGAACTTATCATGCCTCAAGAAGCAAAAGAAAGGTCAACTTTATGACTTTAGCAAACCTGCATGCAAATAGTTTAAAAGGGTTAATGAGAAAAGAAAAAGGATTTTGACATTAGAAAGTGGGTTTTCTTAATTAATTCAGATTCCTATCATCTATAAAATCTCATTTCACATTTCAAATAAATCATTCTTTCTTGTCAAAAAATCAAGAGCGCTCAGCAAGGGATAAATTGTGAGTTTCTAAGAAAAATTGGGTAAATTTTCTTGGCGTTTCGTGCCTGGGAGTGGGCGCTACGCCCTTGGAATTTTTCGTCCACACAAATTCTAAAGGCGTTGCGTGCTTGGAAGTGGGCATTGCACCCTTGATAGAGCGTTGCGCTCTTGCCCGACGGGAACCTGTGAAAAACCTGTTAGAAAATTATATATTACAGAGCAATGCAGCACATAAAATATGCGGAAAACTCAAGCACACAAAACACATAAGAACATAGAGACACAGATATACATGGTTCATCCAGTTTGGGCTATGTCCACCCCAAATAGCTAATCATTCCTTTCTATTATCCAACAAAATGAAGAGACACAACCTACAACAGATCCACTGTAATATCCTCTGGTCTCTCTCACAGTCTCCTTATTTGTTTCTCGCTCTGAGAATGCACACATAATACACAGCCGCAAATAAAATACCCTCATAAAAGCGAGGGGTTTCCTTCTAGGGAAAAAAAACCCTAAACTAAACATAACTTCTACCATTAAATCATCCTCCTAATGAACGACCCAGATTGACTAGAAATTACTATACTTTTACAAGGCAATTTTACATCTATTTTTAGCTTCGGGGGCATTTCCCCCCACCCCCCGGGACCCCCCAAACAGCATTTAATTATGGGCGGCGTTGCCGCCCCATTAAGGTACAGGGGTCCAATGCTGTGATACAAAATAAACAAGATAATCAAGCTCCACACCCAGCAATCTCCCACTTGGAGACTGATTGTAGCTACTCCACTGCTGCTTCATTTGCTGGACAATGACTCCACTTTGGACCTGGTTGTTTCTCATCTTCATCATAATTCTTGAAGACCAATTGAAACTGAGAATATTCTCAGTTTCTCCCTAGTTACAAATTTTGTTAGCATATCTGCAGGATTCTGACTAGTGTGTATATTTTCCAGCTTCAACTGTCCATCTTCCAATACTGACCGTATGAAATGGTACTTGAGCTATACGTGTTTAGTCTTGGAATGAAATGTTGAGTCCTTTGCAAGATGAATGGCACTTTGGCTATCACTGTATAACGTGCCCATATCATGCTTCTTACCCAATTCATCCATAAACCTTTGTAACCAAATCATTTCTTTATTAGCCTCTGTAACAGCAACATACTCTGTTTCTGTTGTTGAAATTGCAACAACACTCTAGATTTTTTAAACCCAACTGACAGTTGTTCCACCTACAGTGAATACGTATCCTGTAGTGCTCCTCCTATTATCTTTGTCACCTGCCATATATGCATCAACATATCCATGTAGAGCAATATTTGAACCACCAAAGCATAATGCTTGATTTGTGGTACCTCTCAAATATATAAGAATCCATTTCACTGCCATCCAATGTTCTTTTCCTGGATTGTTCATGTACCTGCTTAAAACTCCCACTGCATGTGCAATATCAGGCCTTGTGCAGACCATTGCATACATTAATCTTCCAACTGCTTATGCATATAGAACTTTAGACATATAGTTCATTTCTTCTTGGGTCTTGGGGCACATCTCCTTACTAATTTTGAAATGGATAGCAAAAGGTGTACTAACTAGTTTTTCATTCTGCATATTAAATATTTTCAACACCTTTTGTATGTAATCATTTTGAGACATTGTTAATTTATGGTTTTTCCTGTCTTTAGTTATTCTCATACCAAGGATTTGTTTTGCAGCTCCCAAATCCTTCATTGCAAATGAATTTGCTAATTTTATTTTGAGAGCATTTATTTCCTGCATGTTAGACCCTACAACAAGCATGTCATCTACATACAATAACAATATAATATAGATGCCATCATTTTTCTTTTTCAGATAAACACAATGATCAAAGTGAAATCTAGTATAACCTTGTTCAAACACAAACCTGTCAAATTTTAGATGCCACTGCCTTGGAGCCTGTTTTAAGCCATACATGTTCTTCTTTAACCTGTACACTAATTTTTCTTTCCCTTTAACCTCATATCCTTCTGGTTGCTCCATATAGATCTCTTTCTCCAAATATTCATGGATATATGTTGTCTTTACATATAACTGTTCAAGATGCAAATATTCTACTACTACAAGACTTAAAATAGTTCTAATTGAAGTCATCTTAACAACAGGGGAAAATATTTCATCAAATTCAATACATTTCTTCTGTGCAAACCCCTTCACCACAAGTCTAGCTTTGTACCTCTGTTTTCCTCCATCTTCTTCCTTCAGCCTGTAAACCCATTTATTCTGCAATGTAGTTTTACCTGCAATAAATATGACTAAGTCCCAAGTCTGGTTATGCATTAAGGAGTCAATCTCTTCTTCCATGGCTAGCTCCCGCTTCTTCCTGCTTTCAAACTGCATTGCTCCTTCATAACATTTGGGTTCACCAGAATCAGTCAACAATATATAATATAATGAAGGAGAGTATCGTTTAGGGGGTCTACTTATCCTAGTAGATCTTCTAACACCACTTTCAGGTGTTTGAGGTGCCTTTTGTTGTTGTGGTGGTTTTTGTTGTTGTGGCTGTTGATTATTATTATTTTCAGGCACCTTTACTTTTTCTGTGATCTCATCAAGAACTGTGTATTCTTTGTTTTCTTTTTCCTAATTCTTTTCTTACAACTGATTCTTACACAAGACCTTTTCATTGAATATTACATCTCTGCTCCTAATGATTTTGTGATTTTCATAATCATATAAGCGATAACCATAATCATTAACACCGTATCCAATAGAAGTACATTTCTTTGATTTTGCCTCAAGCTTTGTTCTATTATCTTTATTAATATGGGCAAAGGGCTCACAGCCAAAAGGCTTTAAAAAATAGTAGTTTACCTTTTTACCTGTCCATGCTTCCTCTGGAATACCACCATCCAAGGAACTTGAAGGCCCTCTGTTTATTAGATAAACAGTAGTATCTACAGCATCTGCCAAAAATTGTAAAGGAAATCCTACATGCAATCTCATGCGCCTTGCACGCTCCATGATTGTTCTGTTCATCCTTTCTGACACACCATTTTCTTGTGGTGTTATTGTAACTGTCTTCTCTCTCCGAATTCCGTGCTCTGAACAATACCTATCAAACTCTTTGCTGCAATATTCACCTCCACTGTTTGATCTAAGACACTTCATCTTCTTTCATGTCTCAATCTCAACCAAAGCTTTCCATTTCTTGAAAGTATCAAACACACCAGCTTTATATTGAATACAATAAATCCAAGTTTTTCTAGTTGCATCATCAATAAAAGTAACATAATAACGAGAGCCACCGAGAGATGACACCTGAGCAAGTCCCCATACATCTTTATGCACAAGCTCTAATTTTTCTCTCTTCTTTTCTTTCCCAACTCTGAGAAATCTAACTCTCTTCTATTTTCCATAAATACAATTCTCACAGAAATCCAAATCAACATTCTTCAAACCCAGCAACAAATTTCTTGAGTGAAGAATCCTCATCCCCTTCTCACTCATGTGTCCGAGCCTATGATACCATAATGTTGCATCTACTCCTTTGGAAGTTAAAGCATTAACAGAGTTAGAAATACCATTGCATAAATACAATGTGCCAACCTTTTCGCCTTTTGCTATTACCAGGGCTCCTTTGGTGACCTTCCAAGTTTTATCTGTGAATGTTGTCACACAACCTTCACCGCCTAATTTCCCTGTTGAAATCATATTTTTCTTCAGATCTGGAACATGCCTTACCTCCTTTAATAGCCATTGGTTTACATTCTACTGTTTTACAAGAAATTTACCCATTCCAACAATTTTACAGGGTTTAAATCACCCAAACGGACTTGTCCAAAATATCCTTGAACATAGTCATGAAAATATTTCTTATTAGGTGTGGCATGGAATGAGGCCCCTAAATCTACCACCCAGGAATCAGTAACATTTTCTAAAGAAAGAATCAAAGCACATTGTAACACATCACCTATCAAATTTGCTTCATGATTGTTTTCTTGTTGTGTGTCTCCTTCTTTTCCCTTCCGAGATCTACAGTATTTCTTTAGGTGTCCTTTCTTTCCGCATTTCCAGCACACTATCCCAAATCTGGACTTGGATCTTCCTTTCCTTGATTTACTGTGATATCCTGAGCTCTTTCCTCTTTCCATTCTTCTTCCCCTAGACTCTGCACTCAAAGCATTACCCGATGTCTCACCAGAGCTTTTCAGTCGCATTTCCTCACTAAGGATAGCACCGACAACATCATCAAACTTTAAAGTACTAGATCCAGAGACAGAGTTACTAATGGCCATAACTAAACCATTCCAGCTTTCTGGCAATGAGCACATAAATAAAAGAGCCCTAACTTCATCATAAAATTTTACCCCTACAGAACTTAACTGACTGGTAACTGTATTAAAATCATTTAAATGGTCTGCAACAGATCCACCTTCCGACATCTTCATATTAAATAAACATTTCATGAGAAATACCTTGTTTGAGGCCGAGGGTTTTTCATATAGTTTCTCCAACGCCTTAATCAAACCCTCTGTTGTTGTTTCCTTTGAAATATTGAAGGCTATCGATGCCGCGAGGCACAACCGTACTGTTCCGAGTGCCTTTCTATCAATAAGCTCCCATTCTGCGTCTGTCATGGTCGTTGGCTTCTTCGTTTTTCCACTCAATGGTAGGTACAGATCTTTCTGATACAAATAATCTTCCATCTACATCTTCCACAGCGGGAAGTTTTGGCCGTTAAATTTCTCGACCCTAAATTTACCATCTTCCACCATTGCTCCCACTCGAATGAGGAACCCTTCTTTCCTACGAGATTATCAGCCAAATAGAACTTCGGGTCTGATACCAGTTGTTAGAAAATTATATATATATATATATATATATATATATATATATATATATATATATATATATTTTCTCTGAATTGGACTAATTCTATTAAGCGAAAATATGGTAAATAATATGGTACAGACAAGAGAAACAAAAAATCGGCCAACCGGGAATGATAAAAATATCAACTTCGGTCCCTGGTGAGAGAAAAAATACAAACATGGAGCTGCAACAGGCAACTAGAGAGATGGAAAGAACCGACTACTGCCCAGAATTGGTAGAGTTTTCCACACGAAGTTTCTTTCCTTTCTTTTTGTTGACTTTAACCCAACCATCCTGTTGAGTATGATCTAGGACAATTTGAAGACTGGAGTTCTCCAAATGAGGGACTTCTTTATCTGAGTCAGAGGAGGCGGACTCATGAATACGCTTCTGAGTGACAGTAGTATCAGGGGGATGCTTGGGAGCATCGGTGGACAAGTTCTTCGAGTGAGGGTCAAGATCTAATTCTACGTCACTCCCCTCATCATCTGAGCTCGAGGAGTTAGAGTCTACAGTAGGTGGCGGGGTACAGGGATTCCATCTTTTGGATTTGGAATTTTTACTATTTCCCTTAGTCTTTTTTGCAGGGAGAGTGGGGAAAAAGTTTTGCAAATGCCCTGTTTGGTGACAATGGCGGCAACAGAAAGTAGTGTTCTCGTAGTCTAAGATCTGAGTCCAAACAAAGTCACCAACCTTGATGATGATTTGATCAGGTAAGCCTTTGCTGATGTCAACCTCCACACATATTCTGGCATATGTGTAGAGGCCCTGAAGTTCCCTAGCATAATCTGCCGAAACAAAGCGGCCCAAGGCGTTGCCCATGTGTTTGTACACTGCCAAATGCCATAGATGGACTGGAAAGTTGGGAAGCCTAACCCAGACAGGTGTCCTGGTGATGACAGCTGTAGTTGGGTCAAAATCTGGGAACCAAGGGGTTAAGAAGAGTCCAGCATTTCCAAAAAACCAGGGGCCTTCTTCTAAGGCCTGTTCATAATGCTTAGAGTGATCGAACAATACTATGAAGAATCCTTTTGAGCAGAAGTTGACCTTGCATTTGCTAGTCCAGTTATTATGGATCCATTGATAAAGTTCCTTTGTTCTTGGCCAAAGTCCATTAAATCTGCATATGATGGCTTTCTCTGCCAAATTTTGAAGACTCTCTGCGAGAACTGGATGGGAGATCTCAACAAATGGAGCTTCATCCAACTTGTCAACCAGAAAAGGCTGGGGTTTGGGGTTCTGAGAATGTACAACATCTTTGTATAAGAAAGATGGGGCTAAGGAAGACTGTCCAACAGAACCACCTCTCTAACGAAGGGTGAACACAATAGAATCATTTCTATTAATGTTGTAAACTGAGAGGGGAAGAAGGTCCTCAAGTTGTTTACCTTGAAAAGGAAGTCTCTGGTGTACCAAAGGTATCCCTGTCCGACGTTCCATATTTAGCTTGAGATTATTTATCAGATCAGAAGAAGAGACCCATAGCAAAAAAATTTCCCAGAGAGCTGCAGGATTTGGATCTGAAATGAGTCAGGGTGCTTTTTAATAACTAGATCTGCGCATCAACTAAGGGTGTTTTTGTTGTTGCTGTCTTCTTTGAACCTCTGTGTAGATATGCCGTGGGGGAGATAAATTCCTCCAAGCCAACTCCGGAACCTGCATATGTTGCTGCAGGGGGTAGCGGCGAAAGCCCCATTCAGAGCAGCAGTCGAAATTTTTGCTGTTGGGCTCGTAGTAGCCAAACGCTCCGAGCAGAAGGAAGCCACGAAGAGGCCTGGTTCCGGGAACTAGAGCAGGACTCCAATGGGCTCTACATCAGAGCATGTCCCCTGCATCAAAGTGATGAAAACCCATCAAACAATGCCATCGACATCCTTCTCACGATAGTAGGGGAAGACTGTGGGGGAAAGTTGTGCAGGAGCAGGACCTGCAAAATCGCTGACGGCGGCGGCATAGCTGAACTTAACCCTGGCGGCGGTCGTTTTCTTCTCTCGACTAAAAATATAGTAGTCACTGTGAAGCCGAAGGGACGGAGCCACATTTCGAACGTTGTCTGCAATCGCTTCTCTCGCTGGAGCGAGTATGTGATTGGCGACTGGCAGCCAAGCGAAAGCCGAATGGAGGTATGTTGAGTCCTCAAACCACTGAGAGCCAAGATCTCCATAACCAGTCGGCGGCTTGACGGATTTGGTGAACAGGGGAGCTGAACAGAAGAGGCTAGGGTTCATCTTGCTCTCCTCTGTTAGAAAATTATATATTAGAGAGCAATGCAACACATAAAATATGCAGAAAACTCAAGCACACAAAACACATAAAAACAAAGAGACACGGATATACGTGGTTCACCCAGTTTGGGCTATGTCCACCCCGAACAGTCAGTCCTTCCTTTCTATTATCCAGCAAAATGAAGAGACACAACCTACAGCAGATCCGTTGTAATATCCTTTGTTCTCTCTCACAGTATCCCTGTTTATTTCTCACTCTGAGAATGCACACACAATACACAGCCACAAATACAATACCCTCATAAAATCGAGGGGTTGCCTTCTGTTGAAGCCCCGAAAATCGGGTCTACAACAAGGGGGATACCCACCCGGTCCGGACCTTGGTTAGCAGCTCCTTTTCCGTTTGGTGTAGTGGGTCCGACTGGGGATAATGGGACCAGTTCCCCAATATGTTTGTGTGTGTTGAGAATAGATATTTCCTTTCTAAAAAGGTTCCTAAGTGAAATGCTTTTATTCTATTTCTAATCTAATCATATGCAAATTGTATTCTAATTTAAACAGAAATATCTAATTCTAAACTAACCCGGGATGTAATCTTTCTATTTATGCGATCTAAAATGATTTCAAATAACAATCGATAATAAAGATCATTCAACTGTTATGAGAAAAGAATTCAATAAAGTTAAACCACTTCATATAAAAATTTAAATGAAACAGTTGTGGAAAATATATCGCATAATAAGTTATTCATACATTAAGCATAAACAAATAGCCATCACCGTACAAAAGTGCCAAATGATAACTTAAACATTCAAGCATTAATATATAAATAACTGAACATAAATATCACTTTTAACACAGAAGCAGAAATAGTTAAGAGATAAAAGTACCATTTATAACTGGTTCTACTCATGAGCTAGAAGCAATAATGATTTATCTCTTCTTAATCCAACATCTACTAAGAGTACAGAAATACAACATCAGTAGCAGATATTAGACACAGATATCAATAAATTTCGTTCCATTCATTCATCAAAACCTCCTCTGAGGGTGCATAAGTGCATGTTCTGAGGACAAGTTTTTGACAAATTTCAGGACCCTTCTCTAAATGCATGAGAAGGGTTTAAATACTACTAACTAAATCTAATTATAGTTTATTACAAAAATTTTAGGATTCGGTTTAAATGACCGTCCTTTTTCTAGGCAAAAATAAAGTAAAACTAACACTAAAACTTAAACTAAAATTAACAACTAGCTACTTATGAATTTGATCTTTGAATTTGCAAGCATCCAACATTGATTTGGGAAGAGGGGGCTGGCCAACTTCAGATTTTAATTGTCCCGAAAAAACGGAATCGGCAAGTGTTGGCGCGATCTTCTCAGCAGAATTAATGATGAAATTAAGAGTATTGCATTGACTGTGTGGTTTTACTAGACATGTCCAGTAAGAATCCCAATTTAACTTTGCCAATCCTTGAATTGATTTTGCCTTTTCTTCAGCTTTATGTTTCCACTCTGTTTGCAATTGTTGTACTTGTGGTAGGTGTCCTGGAATGGTTTCTGAAATCAAATTAACCTTGTGCAAATTTTCATTTACACAATCAGTAATATTGCTTGCCGCTTTCCGGATCCGGATGTTTAAATGTTTTGATGGGACTACCATCCCAGAGTACCTCCCAAGGAGCTTCGCATGGGGAGGCCATATGGCCCCCTGCGGCTCCATTGATTTCAAATTAAATGCGCCTGCACACACGCCTTTAACTCTCCAGCGACGACTTAACTCCATTCTCGATATGCTAATTCGATTCATAATGGCTCCTGCTTCGATCACTCTAGATCTTTCCAGCTCTGTGCGCGGCTCCTTGAATCCCATTCGCAGAGTTTTCTCGGCAGCTTGTGCCGTGCCCAGTGCCCGAACTCACACTGGTCGACGATGTTCACTTCTCAGTTGTCTTGAAATAATTCTTGAGTGTCACTTTTCTCACAGCGCCTCCTATCATTCCAATTTGCATTTTCCTCCTGGTTCTCACTGTGTTCCTACTCCCATCCGAGCAGATTCCCTTCGTCTTTGGCCTTTTCCTTCTGTTATTACCACTATGCCTCGGCTAAGACACCGTATGAGGTGCCGCAGAAGCGCCACTCGGGGCAGGCTAAATAGTGAGCGTCCTTCCTCCAGTCATGGCGACGCTCTCTCCACTGAACACACTGAGAGACGGAATACTCAGGACTCTCGCCAGCAATGGGATCAGGATAGCCCTCCTGGCTTCGCCCAAGACCATCAACCCTCTTCTCATCCTCCTGGCAATATTCCTCCTCCGGCTTGTGCTGGTACCCATCCTTCTGGAAGCCACATTATTTGACAAACTTCGCAGAGAGCGGAGTTGCGCTTTGACTGTGCGTTCGACCGGCCTACCATCACTGCTTATATCACCATTACCCTTCGTGAAGAATCGACCCTTCAACCCCCTCCTTTGCATGCGCCTCCACCCATTCCCCTGTTCCCTCGGCCCGCCCCTGCTGCTACTTCATCTACCGATCTTAACACTCCCCTCGCCTCTGACATTCCCATCCCGGGTCAGGTTCCTTTGCAGGTGGAAGCAAATCTCTCAGGCACAGATGGCATTCATATGGAAACTGTTGAAGACGCAGAGGAGCATTACGGGTGTCGAATTGAGGAGGAGCAACCTTCTCCACCTCACACGAATCTGCCCTCTCTGCCTTAGCTCATCATGGTATTTACACTCCAGCATCTGGATGATATTTTGGTTTTTGTTATCTATAGTAGCAGAAGCTGCATGATAGAACCGTCTGTCTTTAGTTCTCTTATGGTGTATGTACTGAACTATCCACCGGTTTCCCTTTCAAGGGCGGTGCACTTTCTTTTGATAGAACTGGTTTCCTGATATGGGCAGTTCATCATTTTGTTAACAGCATGGACATCAAGCCCAGTTCAGGCTCCTGCAGCTGAACTGAGGCAGTTTTGTATCAGTATGTTTATATAATAGAATTATCTTAATTTAGAAAAAAAAAAAAAAAAAATATTGCTTGCCGCTGTAGCTGCTTCCTCTGCTACTTTTTCTGCTTCTCTGATCTGTGCATCCCATTCATTGAAGAGCATTTCTTTATGACTGTCATTGATGATTGGTGCTCCTACTCTTTTTCCTTCCTCTGTCTTTTTCCATGCCAAATTATTAACTCTTTCATTAGTTAAATCATAATCATGTCGTAATTCTACGACATGATTAGTGATTTTATCACTTTCTTGACAAAAAGAGTTCCATTGTGAAATTTTTTGGCATAATATATCTTATTGTTGCAGTAGTTGATTATTCAAGGAAATAGACTCTGAGATAAACTCTGTAAGCTTGGGGTCATCTTTATGCATCTCTTGCATAATCTGTATTTGTTTCTCTTTTTCGGCCAAGCTTTTCTGATATCCGATCTGCATTTGTTGAAACTCTTGCTGTAACTTTTCAAATTGTATCTGTGCTTCACTGTTAACATGGGCTTGTTGTAATTGTTGTTGCAGAACTTGTATTTGATCTTCTTTTTCATTCAATAATATTCATACCTCAGATGATTTTTCGATGGTTGCGGAGGCGTAAGCTTCTGTAATCTGAGATAATTTAGTAAGATTTTCAGTTGGATCCGTAGTAGGATCTTTCCATAAAACATCCAATTGTTCTGCATTAGTAGAGAGCACATTTTCTAATTTCCTTTTCTTTCTTTGCTTCCTTACTACTGCTTTATGTTGTGGGCTATAGAATATATCCAGAGGAGGAATTTCCTCTATTTTAAGTACAAGCTCAGAGGAAGGAGTAATGGGTATATGTTCTGTTTCTGTGACATTGCCACTTATTCCCGTGATTAAACCTTTTGTTGTCTGTACAGGAGTTTGTATGTTCTGTCCTTCAACATTAATCAAATCATTAAATGTTTCCCATTCTTTATCTAAATAAGTGTTGACGGATGGTTGTTGTACATTGAGAGGTTGAAGGTTCAACTGTGGAGTGGTTGAAGTCTGTTGTTGTGAAAGCTCTTTTGATTGAGCTGTATCCTTCACTGAGCCTTCACTTTTATCCTGATCATTATCAAACTTTTTAGACCGTTCAGAAGTTTCTTTGCCAGATTTTGACTTAGATCTTTCTGTTTCTGATCTGCCACTGAGACTGACACTAGGAGTTGGTTCCCTTGCGGGTTCCAATCGCAAATTATCCAAAGGGATAGTGGTCAATCTTCTTTCTCTGTATATTTTAAACTCTTGAAATTCTTTTAGGGAGAAACGTGTTTGAGCTAAATGAAAAATTTCTTTAAATGAACATTTTTCTTGAAACATATCATCAAAAATATCTTCTTCTCCAGAAAATACTCTAACTTTGACTGCAGTGGTGAAATCCTTGACAACATCATATGGATCAAATAGCCTTTTCGGAAACTTAAACAATTGTAAACATGTAATATTGTTTACTTCCTTAAACGCATGACCAACATCAAATAATGAAAATACTCCGCAGGATACAGGAAATTGTGACCAGATGGCCTTCTTTTTATCCTTTAATTCTTTTGTCAAACCTCCCTCTCCACAGGTTTGATATGCAATTTCCCGAGCTATGAGTTTATCCGGAACATACAAGGGTAAAATATGAGGAGAAGCAAAGCTTCCAAAAACCCTCACATAGGTAAACAATTCTTCTCCAAACCATCTTGCGACAGGGAGAATGTCTACTTCTGCTTTAGGGGAGAATCTTGGAGCATCCTTATTATACAACACTCTGTACATAGGAAACATTATGCCATGGAAAATTTTATAAAAATGAGGAATGAACTTTGATTCCCACAATTCTTTGTGATAAACGTGAATGGGTAGGGGATCCTGAATTGTCCATTGCCAACCCATTAAAGGGAACTTAGAAACAAAGCAGATTGAATCCATAACATAGGCAGATAGATAAAAAGGAGGATAAATCCTCTAAGAGACAGTCCGTTTAGACCGGTAATTGAAAATAGTCATGGCTAAGTTATCAGACAATATTTTGGCCCAGTCTACACTGGTAGCGTTAACAGCAGCATTCAATAAGGGAATCCATTTAGGCAAAAACTTATTAATGTCAGGCTTTCCAAAAAATCCTACATAGCATAGCAGCAGCAAAACAATATGGAGAAGTGAGTGATCCAGTACTATACATACCATGTTTATCTTCCTTCAGTGGTTCATCTCTTCTGGACCATTCCTTGGTGCATTCCGCCAAATTTGCATTTTCCTTGGCAAATTTCTCCATAAATTGTTTGTTGTAAGTTGCCTGAGGCTCCGGAAAATGATACATAAGCCTCAAATCTTATGGAGTAAATGACCCGATGAGCTCTTGACCTTGAGTTCTAAACTGCCTGTCCGTAATATCAGTGCTATCCAGCACCCATTTTACCATGTCTGTATATGGAAGAATTCTAGGTCTTGCTGCTATCCGGTGAAAAAATGAACAAGCCAACTCCGTAAGAGATGCTTCAGAAGAATTACTTGAGCCTGTGGTAGCTGCAACATCCATTACTCTTGGGTTTTCTTCTTCAAGCAAATTAAACATACTCTCCCAAGTGGTGATACCAGCGTCTTTGTTGCAAGCAGTGTCTGCGTACAAGGAAGCCATCTCTTTATTTTCAAAACTCGAAGCTTTCTCTTTCTTTCCCATAATACTCTGAATATTGATTTGTACAGTCTTATGTTCTTTGCGCCTGCGGTTTTACGAATTAAGTGAGAATAATGATATGATAAAGGTGACGGGATAGTTTTAAATGCTGAAGGCGTATGAAATATATTATTTTAACGTGAAATAACCTTTCAATCAAAACAAAATCCTTTTCATTAATAATTGACAATCCATTCATTAATTTGACATCAAAGCGCATAACGGATATCGATTTATGGAAATATTTTCTTCGTACAATGAGCTTTAAGAATCTGCGATAATGCGATCTGCGATTTGCTTTGCAATATCGCAAAATCGCAATATCGCAAATCGCAACTTTCGTATCATCGCAATATCACAAATCGCAATCTTGTAACATCGTGAAATCGCAATATCGCAATATCACAAAATATAACATATGAAAAATATCCGTTAATATATTTTCTGCGATATGCGATTTGCGATAAATATTTTAATGCATAGTTTTTGGATCGCGCTATCGCAATTTAGAAGATTCTGATTTGAAAAATATATCTTTTACTTTTTTGCAATGGATGCGATATTTTCTTCAAAGAAAGGTTTTATTCTAATCTACCATAAACTTAAGTTTATTTAAAGATTTTCCAAAGAATTTTCTTAAGTTAATGATAGTAAGTTTTATTAAAAATGAAAACAAACACCAATAAATTTTTTGGATTTTTAAACTAAGGGTCCCCACTTTTTTAGTATTATTACTAATATTAAATAAGAAGGGGGTTGTTGCTGGCCACAACACCTTCTAGGGGAAAAAACCCTAAACTAAACATAACTTCTACCATCAGATCATCCACCTAATGAACAGCCCAGATTGACTAGAAATTACTATACTTTTACAAGGTAATTTTACATCTGTTTTGAGCTTCAGGGGCGCTGCCCCCGAAACCCCCCGCCAGGCCATAAAGTCCCAGTCGCCCCCCACTGGAGCCCCCAAGCAGCATTTAATTACGAGAAGCATTTCCGCCCCATTAAGGTACATGTTCCAACACTATGATACAAAATAAACAAGGTAATCAGGCTCCACACCCAACAAAACCCTTGGTGCTACGCGCTTGGACATAAGGGGTTTCAAAGTCTTCTAACCACTCAAATAACTCCAAATATCCTTCAAATATTTACCAAAGGTTATCCAAACACTGATAAGGGTAAGTACCTAACATACACCCATTATTCAAGCTATTTTTGTGATTTCTCAATTGAATGGAAAAGAAACCCTAAAGCAAACCCTAAGTTTCAAGCTTGAAATCACTGCTTCATGCTTATTTCATCCTCCCTACAACAATATCAGTCATAACAAGGGGAATTACATTGGTTTGGAGGTCTGTCATTCATCTAAGCTTGTCACAACATCCATTTCCTTCATACACTAATTCCATTCATTTGAAAAAATTCCATTTCATACCTTCCCTTCATCTCATTTCACATCAGCCCTAGGGTTTCTAAAACATAGTTTACAATTTCTGAGGGTTAAGACAGTGGTATGGAGGCACAAATGCCAAGGAGACATGATCATAAAGGAGGCAAGGTAAACATATTTGAACCCCTCAGTACAAGGGAACTCATAACATCTCCCCTTACTGATTCATGCTTCAAACATGTAGGATACTTTGATTTTTGTGAGAAGGTGCAGCAAGTATAAAACCACATTGAGATAGAAAGACTTTTTACTATCAATTTGCATGGAAAACAATTTAATCTTGTCGGGGTCACCTTTGAGTTGTCTACAGATGTCATGCCGATGCTACAATAATACCAAGTGTGGGATAAAAGTGCTTCAAGCAAGAAAACCTAGACATGAGTTACTTTGAGCCATATCTAAAACCTAGGTATAAAGACCACCACAAGTACATGTTTCGTTTTTCTCATCTGCTTGATAGATATGCACCCATGATGAGGATAATCATGAAGTATTTCACATGTGAGGGAAGGTTTTCCCGCCTTTACTCATACCACATATAGCTTCTTATGCATTTCACCATAGTTAGGATGTTGCATATACCATATTATATTTACCAAAGCATTGAAAAAATGGCCTACATAGTGCAAAAGAGACACTATCCTCAGCAAATGCAAAGCCTTTTCCATCATTCACTTATCAAGATGGTATTTATGCACCAACTCCAGCAAAAGGACATTCCATGGGATACCTTCATTGCCCATGAGGTTTTCACTACTCTACATGACCATCATCAGTAGAATGTCCCTTCATCATCCCATCCTCCAGAATCCATTCCTCCATAATCTCTTGTTGATCATACATCTCCACTCACTGACATTCCTTCACCCTCATATCATGATGACAAAGCATCAAGCAGTGCTGGAAACATTGAGACAGATGGCACTAAGATTAGTTACATTGAGCCACTTCCTTTGACCTACCGGAGGGGATACAGGCATGTGTTTTATGCCCTTAAGCGGCAAGTGGCCATGCCTTATACATCAACAAAACAGCTTGACAAGGGTAAGGAAAAGGTCACAAAGTAGGTCATTGTTGAAGAGGATGATAAACATGAAGCTGAGCAAGAGTTTCAGCTAATTCACCTTGACAATGAGGATGAGGATGAGGAGAGGATCACAAACATGTTGTTAAAAATCAAGGATTCCAATATTAGTGAAGTTCAAGCTAATCTTGGTAGGGCCAAAAATGTGATTAACTATTATGAGCTTGAAATCCAGTAGTTGGAGACAAAGAAGGTCATCAGTGAGGTTAGAGAAATCAGAGCTCAAAAAGAGGCTGAAAAGGCTAAGGTTATGCTAGATGAGACCTTGGGCACTTTTTATGACAATAAAGATGAGGAAGAACAGCTTCCTACGAAGAGGCCAAGGACAATTGGGTTGAAGAAGGCTTTAGCCCAGGAAAGAGAGAAAGAGACAGAATTGGCAGAGCAACTCACTCCAAGTGAGCTGCTTGCCATGGAAATCAACTATGATAGATAATCTTGGTTGGAGAGGGAAAAATTTCTCCTAGAAGATCAGCTAGAGAAGGCCAAGAGAGACATTTACTTGCAAAGAAAAATGACAAGGCATTATGCTTTGAGAAACAGAACTGCAAGGGCTAAGCTCAAAAGAGCCCTTGCAAAGATTCAAGCAAAAAATGAGGAAAATCAAGAAAAATTCGATATCCTTTTTGATATATCCCTCCAAGCATCCCAAACATGATCAGCAAGGTATGTTCCAAATTTTGGCACTTAGTGCAAATTTTGACTTTTTGGTTGTTTGGCCAGCAAGAAAAAGGGCCAAACACGCAACGCCACTAGCATTGCGCTCTTTTTTGGGGAACTCAAATGACAAATGTCTTACATATTCATAATACTCATGGAAATTACATCATCCACAGAAAATTTCAGACCATTTGGAGCAGAGCTGGTCCCTCAAAAGGGCCAAAACCCACCTAAAATTCACCTTTCTGCCCTCTTTTCAACATTGGCGCTGCGCCCTTAGCAGTCTTGGGATAAATTGCTTTTGAATAGGAAAATGAGAACCAATATAGAAACTTAAGGTAGGTCTAGAAACTAGACAGGACAGGATTTCTAATGAGCTATCATGAAGCTCATTTGGACATCGGGAAGGCGTCCAAAACTCAACTGCAATACAGGAAATTTTTCCAGTTTTGGCGCTGCGCGTTTGACCTGGCACTACGCCCCTGTACCTTGGAGTTGCGCCCTTGCTAGGAGTTATTTCAAAAGATCTTTTGAGGCCTTAAAGTCAACTTTTTTCCTAGATTAGGTCAAATAGTTAGGTTACAAGTTATTTTTTCCATAAGTGAGTTTAGATATTTTTACCTTGGGCCTTGCATGGTCTCAAAGGTCAAATGCATTTAATATGTAATTAATGACTTATAAAACCCTATTTAGGGTTTACTTCATCATTTTGTAGTTAAATATTGCATGTAAGGCATCATAATTTTGTTGGTTGATTATTAAGATGAATATTACATAGACTTGGAGTTGTGAAGAAATTGGCTTTGGAGCTTTGTGAATGTTTTGGATTGAATGACAATGAAGCAAGCACATTCATGGGATTCATGAAATTTGTTGAATGGTGAATTTGTTCTGATTTTACACTTGTCTTCTTATGTTTTCCATATTGTTCATTTTTCCCTTATGACAGAGTAGAAAATTTAGATTAAGATATGTTGTTGAGAGGCACATTAATTATGTCTACCTTCTTTTGTTTAGATTTTTTCCTCTGCTAGGTCTGATTGAAGAATTCTTAATTGATCTTTGATTCCACTTAGCTTGTTGTCTTGAAAATTATTTAATGGATCCAAGCCAAAGAATTTTATGGTATGCCATGTCCTTTGGTGTAGCTTAAAACATTGTTTTTAAGGCCTTTCTTTGAAGTTTACTAATTATGGTTTGGTTGAAGAAGTTTATGGTTTGCCTTGTCCTTTATTCCATCTTAAATAGTTACTTTAAAGGTCTTTTATATTCTGATTAAATAATTTAGGAGTCCTGTGCTCTTTTATCATTACTAATGTGTTATCTTAAATGTTTTCTTTCTCTGAAGGTGAATAACTAGAGAATTTAGGAGTTCCTTGCTCTCTAGAGTTTGCTAGATTGTTGTTTTAAAGTTTACTCAGTGAAGTTTGACCAAAGAAGTTTATGGTGTGCCCTGTCCTTTGGTTATTTCTTAAGAATAGTATTCTTTAAGGCTCTTCTTGTTTTAGTATATGTTAATTTCCCTTTAAACCTACTAAGTTCACAATTTAATGTTCATTTCACTCACATAAGCTATCAAGATCCATTTGGCTTTGTTAACTTGCCTTATGAAACACCCTTGATTTATTGTTGTACTCTTCAAGCCTTTCATAGACCCCATAGCCCAATGGTTTGAATTTCTCTTACTCTATCTTTTCTTCTTGAAAACCAACCCAACCAAACAAAACAAATCAAACAAACCCTGTCATTATAACTAGCCTAAAATCAACATCCTAAATCAATCAAGTCATATATTTTATCAAATATAGAGAAATCCCTCTCTGAGTCTAGGAAGGCTAGGTCTTAGGACTCCAAATTTGGTTTGATGTTACCCTTGTCTATTTTGTCTTGCCAATCTGACAAATTACAGGTTCCTAACACGGTCGTTCAGGTTCCACTCCACTCCGAGAACTTTGTATTTTTAGCAAATTTGTGTCCCCGATTCAGTTTTTTATCACTCCTTCCCATTGAAAATATTTTGGACCCACAAAATTTGGTTATATGATGAGAGTTTAATACTCTTCTCTTTTCCAAGTTCTATCAACTTGATTCTACTTGAAAAATCTTCATGACAACCACTTTGGCTCCTTGACATGCCTACTCTAGCAAATGGCTTGGCACTTAAACCATTGTCCTCCTTTCGTTGTTGACCCAATCCAACACTTTTTGGATGCTTGATAACTGATTAAACACCTTGTTGTACCAAAGCAATCCCTCGGTTCTTAGAAAGCTGACTGATGTCCTTCCCACTGAGAATCCTATTCCTCCTTTGCACAAAAATGCATTCAATGCAAGCTTCTCCTTGGAAACCACTTTTCCAAGTTAAGCCCATCTGAGTGAACTACAGAAATGAGTTCCAATATTAGTATTCACAAGAAAATAAATGACCATTCTTTTTACCTCCACGGTTAAAAATTCCATATCTGGAAGAATGCATTCACAATCTCTTTTGCTTCTTGTCGTCATGCACCATATGGTCTACAAAAGGGTTGTTGTTTTTGCTGCAAAATTCATTATCAAGGATAAAATCCAAAATACTTTGATATAAACCAATACAAGCTGCACATGGTGAATACTTGTAGAAATTGAGTATTTGTACATATAAAATATGTTTCCACTACTCATACAATAGTTTTCAAAAATTCTTTCCGACATAATCAATGAGAAATGCATTTTACAACATGGAGAAACTTAACACCCAAATTTTCCATTCCAATTGACTAACAACCAAGCCAAACTATCATAAACATGCTAAAGAAAACATTGTTGCATGTAAGTGATTTATTCATGAATTGTCACTTTTACAAATTACCCACTATGGGGATATACAACTAGTGCAAACAAAGACTTACAATATTCAATTGGATTATCAATCCGAACAGTTCTTACCCAACATGGTGACTGAACCCTCTATTTGAACTTTTCCTTCTTTTTAAGTTGCTTCATGGATGGTCGCATCTTATGCTACTTTTACTTTTTTCACTTCCTTGTCCAGTGCTTGCATGACTTTCTTACCTTTACCAGGATGAAGTTGTGGAAACAATTTCTAACACTTCTTCACCCAATGCCTAGTGATATTGCAATGGGTGCACAATTTACTTTGAGCTCTTCTTAGCTCACATGCCTTTTTCTTTGATTGAGTTTTCCTCTTCTCGTTCTCAATCTCAAGAGACATAAACATCTTCTTGATGATGGATTTTATTTTGTCTCACTCATCTACACGATAGTTAGAATAAATGCAAAAAGTGCATGGATACTTTCTCCTCAACATGTCACTCAAATCAGCAGGTTGTTTTCCTTTAGGAGAAGCATTTAAATGAATAGGATGAATATAAATTTTCTTGGAATCCTTTGGCTTATGCTTCTGTTATCGCCTAAATCTACCTCAGGCTGAGAAAGGAAGAATCTAGGGTAACATCAAACCACGCTTAACCTGGTAGCTAGCCCTACCAGATCGGGAGAGGGCTCTCTCTTGGTCAATCTCAAAAAAATAATCAGTGAGGCTTGAGATGAATTTGAATAAAGGCTGATTTTAGGCTAGGTATATATGTAAGAGAGTTTGATTTTGATTTTGAGGGTGTTTGTTGGATCAAATGGAAAGGCAGATTTTGGGTCTGGGGAATGAGGCCTAGTTTTTGCAGAGATCTGAATGGGGCAAGGAAGGCAATTGTTTTGATGCTTTAATTTGAATTAAATGGATAGCTCAAACCGGTGAGGAGTTGAAGAGGGAAATATGCATTCAATAATCCTCTTCATACAGTTGAAAACATGGAAAATTAAACAAAACTCAAGGCAGAGCACTGTAAATCTAATGAATTCCACCTTTAATACTTGTTTGTTTAACTTAAGAAGAAAGGAGAAAGAAAATGATACACATGAAACATCAGTAAACTTACAATCACTGAGAAAAACAAACCATCAAAACATAGAGCCACATGGATCCCAAAGAGTGTTGCAAACCCTGGTCTATTCCTTTGCCAAAATGCAGAGATGAAATGTACAATGAAGCTCTAAGCAATCCCAAGTGTCCAACCTATGCCAATGACTGAAAAATTACAAGATATAGACACAACTACCTCATCCCCAGCCTCTAGGGGTCGAGCTCACTATTTTAGGAGCTATTTCAACAAGATCTAAACTAAGAACTGGAAAATAGGCAGTAGAACAGCTTGCCTCTATAAGATAGGAAACTGATTCATTCAGTTACAATTCACTTTTTGGTGAATGAATCTACTTGCATGAGTAAAAATGTGCCAAAATTACATCAAAGTCATGAAATTACATCAAGTTACATCAAGATCTATACATATGAAGATAAAAAAGTCAAACTGGCCAAAACTAGGCGAAAATCTGAACTGCTGAGTGAAAATTAGGCCAAAATTCCCAATGCGCCGCGCCTGAAATCTCTATGCGTCGCGCCACTTTGAGGCTGATTTTGAGGGCCTTCCCGAAGTCCAAATTGAGTGCAGGATATCTCGTTGGAAATCTATGCCTGTCTAATTTCCAACCCAAGTGGAATTTCTGAATTTGGTTGCCATTTTCCCCTCCAAAAGTCAAATATCCCAACACTGCTTCCTGTGTGTCCAAAAGGTGGCAGAAAGGCCATCTTTAGGGTGTTTTTGACCCTTCAAACAACCCAAAACTTGTCAAAATACTTAGATAATGGGTAGCAATGCATAAATTTTCACGAAAAATCCAAAAATAAAATTTTTTCCCCAAGAGGAGCTCCCAATTATAAGCGCGCGCCAAGTGGCGCGATGCGTAGAGCTGAAAAATCTGTGTTTAGGCCAAAAAAACAAAATTTGCAAAAAGTGTCCCAAATTTCTTGAAATTTGGGCTGATTTTCCTCCATCATGTACTATGTTGGGCCAATGAAGCTTCAGCCAATATTTGAAGTCTATCATGCCTTTTCACGCCTCCTCGATGCCTTCTTCATCTCTATCATAAGAGGAATCTGTCTCCATGTTTGCCAAAGTCTATATTGTCTTGGATGAATATGAGGATTTTGGTGTCTTTGGTTTTTTTTCCAAATATGTGATAACACGTGAGGGACTATGGAGGGATAGGGTAGTGGAAATGATAGACTATTGCCAAGTGAAATTTGTCAATTGAAGATTTTTGGAGCAATTACTTGGTTTCTTATAATAACATTGGGGTTTGGGAAATTCATAATTGGGATGTGGGGTAATGAGAATGGGATAGGGAATAAGGAAATGGGATTGATGTAACAATATTAACAATGATGAGGGAATAACAAGGTGGGTAAATGGGAATGATAAACACAAAACCAATTTTGAAACCCTAAGGAAACAATCCTTGCACAAACAAATAGGGTTTGATTTTTTTGTATTTAAATCCTCATAAGCATCACAAAACACATGTCATGGGCAATGGGGAAGTTGCATGGACTTACTTGGACAAATATGGACTGAACCAGTTTGAAAATTTGGAAGAAATGGCAATAAATTAGCTTTCTGCCATGTGCGTCGCGCAACCAACCTAATGCGCCGCGCCTCCCTGATGCGTCGCGCTAGTGTATTTTTTACACTGCAGAGGCCGTCCCAATGCGTCGCGCCTGCCCAATGCATCATGACAGTCACCCAATGCTTCGCGCTCAGAAATTCAACATTGTCTGCCCTCCAAATTCTCTATTTCACTCCTCACAACTTCTTCTTTGCTCACTGCTGTCTCTTGGCATTCAAATGAGATTTGGAAAGATGAAAATGTTTTATATGCCAAGAATTTTGATTCTTCTTTTCAAAAAACCCGCTTTGAAATGGAAAAACTCTTAACTTACTTGCACACCATATATTTGAGCACATTTGGAAATTTTGGAGAAGTTTATGGTGAAATTGGGCTTGCAGCTCTATGCGTCGCGCCACAAGCCCAACGCGTCGCGCCCTCTTGCAGGAGACTTTTGGAGACCTTCCTGGTGTCCACATTGGGCGTAGGATAGCTCGTTGGAAAGATTATTGAGTCTACTTTCCAACCCAACTGGAAATTTTCAATTTGGAGTTCATTTGCTCTGTCAAAAATCAAATCTCCCAGGACTGGTCAAAATGTGCAAAATGAGGCTGCCTCAAGGCAGAGTGCTGTTGCAGTCAACTTTTGAAGGTCTTCCTCAACTCCAAATTTAGCTAATGATAGCTCATTGGAAAGATATTTGTTTCTAGTTATCATTTGACTCATAAATAAAGTCATTTGGGCAACAAAGCTAGGATAAATATTGATCTTCCCAAGGTCACTTCAGAGGCGCATCAATTCTCCTGAGGCAACTGTATTTTTGACATTTCTCTAAAACCATGACACATGTGTAAAAAGTGAAGGAGGTTTTTCTTCCTTGGAATATTTTGTACAAAAACCTCTCTCATGTTTCTCAAATTCATCTTTTATTACTCAAAAACATCATTGGAGTAAAACCTATCCCGATGTGTGGAACAAGGGATTTGTCGAAATGAAGTGAAATGAAGGGGATAAGGGGCTTCTAAATTCTTGAGAAAATTTTGGGAAGTAGGGAGGGATTTTAGGAAGCAGGGGAAAGTGTAATTTCAAATATTGAGTGAGGGGAAGAGGTCCAAAAGGGCAAAACACAGGCCTAGCCTAGAAAATTACCAAGTTGTAGCAAGAAACTAGGGTTTGTGTGAAAATGAGGAATTTGGGGGATCTCAGTGATGGGAAGTGTTTAATAAGGTAAATTAAGGATAGGGGAAGGTATAATAACATCAGGATACAAGTTTTGCTGATGATTTGACCATCCAAGAGAAATTACCTCCAAAACCCTAGGAGAGGGAAATGAACCTTACCTAGGCACAACTGAAGCATGAACAAGGTGTAAAATGACCCAGTGGAACTTGACATGATGATGAAAACCCTCTGAATTATGGTACACTCAGCTGAATGGTGACATGGACCGATATTTTGACAACTTTGACAGGAGTAAAAGCAACCCTAGACCTAATACCTAGTGACCAAATTTTACTTGAAGACTCGCTGAAATGACAAAATTTGACCTTGACACCTTAAAATCACTTTGTAAGAGCATGTTTGATCACTGGAGGAAGGCTGAAAAGGCTGACACTAACAGCTTCCTAGATGATGAACTTGCATGACAAGAATCACTTAAATTAGCTTCTTCAAATTTTTCATCTCTCTCTGGAGATACCTTCAAGTCTCTTTTGTATTTAGAGAACCAAGCAGGTACTAGTTCCGGATGCAAAGTCCAACACCTTGCATTTTCATGTCCTCTTTTGTGGTAGGAGGTACATGATACAATATAGTTGTCATCGGAACACCATTATTCTGGTGCAACATAACCCAAGCCTTCATACTTAGGTCTCTCTTTTACCTCTATTGGGTTCTTGATGCCTTTTTGATACACACCAAAACCTAAGCCTTCCTTGTAACCCATATTTTCCAAGATCTTAGACCTAATGCCTTTGTTGTGTCTTTCGAAGGCTGCAAAATAATTTGCATTAACAGATGCATATAAATAAGAAGCATATATATGCTTACCATTTGTATCATCTCTTGATTGAGGCTCAAATATGGTTTGATACTCCTTTTTTATTCTAAAGGTGTCCTCTTGGACATTTTTGTTCTCTTCTTTCAACTCCTTAACATGAGGTGTTGACTGAACCTCATACTCCACATCATCTGGACAAAAGGCACAAAGATGTCCGTGTTCCATCTTGGAAGGACTTTATACATTAGCATTTTGCATAAAATTTGTAGAAAAATATGAAGTTTGTGGAGAAGATGGTGGTTTATCACCATTATTTTTACCTTCTTCCTTCATTGGAGAACCTTCTCGTCTTGAAGATCTAGAGCCTTCACCTTGCAATTGTGAGCTCCTCTCTTCATAAAGGACCCTCACCATCTCTAACATGTCCCAAAAATCATTTTTGAAGCTTTCATCTTATGTCAAGTTTGTAGGCTCTCCTCCTTGAGGCATACTTACGGAAGCCTAAAAAATATCTGGAGATAAAAATTGAGGTGGAGCTTGTGGAAACTCTTGCCTCCATCTCCTTGTTCCCACCTGGGAATTTGAACCAACAAGTTTTCCTTCTCCCCTCTGGAGATTTAACCTTGTAATCATTTTCACCCTCTTTCCACAAGCAACACAAGCTAACAATCAACCTCCTGCTCTGATACCAACTTGATCTGAATATGGACAAACTAGTTTTTTTCTACTATCTTCCTCATCAGTATAAAATAAAAGTGTGTTTAAGTGTTGTGTGCATAGAGTTGAGAATGAAGGAAAATTACTTCAATGGTTTCTTTTAAGTGTTATTCAACTAGTATAATTCCATGAACAAATAGTAAATCATGAAATCATCATACACTTGAAAATAAATGTGCATCACACAACAAGAGAAAAACCATTGATGAAGGAGTTCACCCCTCCTGGGCTACATCTCCTTGGCCTATCAACATGACTAGACCACTCTTGTATTTAGTGTCAAAAGTACATATAAGTTTGTTGCCAAACACATGTGGCTATTGCCCCTTCAAGGTAACTTTCTTCTACAAATAACTCTCACAATATCAGCAACACAACATGTCTCCTACAGAGATGACATTCTTTCACCGGTGAGACCTAGAAGCCCCTCACATACACTTTTAAATTCCACACTAAAGAATACAATAAACAACTTCATGAATAAATAAGTCAAAACATAACCAAACCATGTTGGTCATAGTTGCTGCAAAAATTGTTCTAGAATTGGGAAAACCCCTACAAGGTCTCCTCCTTGCTCAACGGCTTCAAAAATTGCTTCAAACATCTGATTGATCCATACACCTAACTTGTAAAACCTACAATATGAACCTAAAAATGTGCTCAAATTAATAAAAATAAGTTACCAATGGATTCAGAACACCAAAAAACCCCCAAGTAGCCTCTTTTGGCTTTGCAAATGGTCTTTAGGTGAAGCAGACATGACCTCCTCACCTGGTGGCCCTGGGCATCTTGAATCTTCAAGCTATGAAAATCACTTCCAGAAGTGCTCCTATGCCTACACCAAACTGCTCAGAATATCCAAAAATTTTAGGATAGACTCTTTCTGAGCCCAATTTGGTCGAAATTTTCTCAAGTTATGGCTTCCTTAATTTTTCCTAGGAAAACTCCTCTAAAACTGGAGCAACTCTAATTAACTCCACCAAAATTGGAGGTCACGCCAAATTTGGCAGACTCTACCAAACTAACTGCAAATATAAGTGTGATTAATTAGTGGTTAAGTGGATTTTAACTAGTTATAAGCAGAGTTTTAGCGCTAATGGCGCGTTTAATACAAATCTGCATTTAAAAATGTGATTAGTGCTAAAATGTGATTATGGTCAAAAAATGGTGGTTATGGTTTAATAAAATTTGCTTAACATTTTAACTCTGCGCATTTAAATGGATCTCCCGCCATGATCATTGCATAAGGTTATATGGGCCAGGGCTGGCCCTGGCCTTACCCCCACCAGAACATTTGTATTAATGCAAATATAATCAAAGTCCATAGTTTATTAAGAAATTCGGTTGTGGTCTGTTGGTATTGTTTGCATGCTGTGTGGGGGAGGTCATGGGGTCGACCCCGACCTTCGCAGGTCCTCCGACATAAAATTTTGATCGACCAAATATAACACAATTTCGACCTTTGGGGGGGCACGTGGCAGCCTCCGGGCTAGCCACGTGTCATGTCCCCATTCGTCCAAACTAAACGAATCAAATTGCGCCAACGAACCAACATATCAACCAACCACCAGCTGACATTTTTCAGCACCCGATTCGACCAACTGGAGGAATATTCCTTGGATTATTATTTGTGTTGACTAGGCTGCTTAGACATCATTCTGTCAATTCTCCACAAATTTTAGTTGTTTTTGAAAATGAACAACAGGCTCTAACTTTCATATACATAGTCAGTTTTCGATGAAACAAAGTGCGCCAAAATCAAGGAGATGAGTCCTATCCGGTCATTCATGTTCCACTCCATTCTGAGAACTTTGAATTTTTAACAATTTTTTTCCCCTAATTCAATTCATGATCATCCGTCCAATCATTTTTCACTACGTGCCTTATCACGTTTTACCACATCGGTGTTGTCAGACCTGGTCGGGCTCAATTCTCACTTGTACTATTCTTTCTCGTGCTATTTATAGTCATTGTTGTCACTTGTTTCCCGCCCTCCAGCATCTAGTGCACACAATTGTCATCTATGATTTGATTGTAGAACCAAAATGTTGTATGCTCAAGTCATTTCAAAACAACCCGACCTAGTGAAGCGTGCATTCGTTGGAAACAAAATCAGCGGGTTGAAAAGTACTTCCACTTCCACCCAACTTATTGTATTCCAGATGAATATAGGATTAATATGGCTTCTATGATTTACTGAGAGGTGTATCATTTATAATATCCACGGCGTATCGACTGTTGTTTGGTATGGTGAGAAAGCACAAAAGAATAAGAATAACAATGGACATAATAGATGTATCTATTTCTCCCTCCCCGCTAGAGTATTTGATGCCTTGGATTGGATTTCTTTGCTATGTTGTGTTCATGAATACATACAGGTCTGTCAAATATTAAGTAAAGCATAGTAAGTTGAGATATCTTAATGAAAAAAACCAACAACAACTTGTTCCTTGCAATTAGAATATTCTTGGAAATGAGAGCAAGATTTTCAAAATTTATTTTATATTTTCTCATCTGAACCTCTATTTACAACATTTGAAAAGTTCAATTCAAATTAGAATTGAAAACTAAGAAAACAAACAGCAAAAGTCTAAAACCACTTACCAGACTGCATGTCAAAGGTCCTTTTTAAGAGAAAATCATATATGCATACAAACTTGCAGGCAATATTTTCAAACGTTATAGTTAGCTTAGCTATTTCTAAGATATCATAAAATGTGCAACCTTCTAAGTTCAACACATAAAATTGTCCTTCAGTAAATCGGTAGAATCATAGGCCACGGTCTCTTTGAAATATTAATCTAGAATACTAACATATTGAATAAATTACTACACGCAAAAACAATGATAACCTTTGAAACGTATGTAATGGCCATAGGAACTTGCAATAAAAAAATTAAAAACCAAATAACAATGAGAAAAGGGAAAAAATAAACACAAAGCTGAGCTTCTGGCAGAACTGGACTGAATAAAAAGCCCAAAATCGAATTACCTTCAAAATGTTATCACAAACAATGGTCGCAATTCTCTTTGCTGTTGGAATTTTGCTGAATTCCAAAACAATAAAACTGTCTTCCTCAACACAGAGAATAAAAAAAAATTCACCGCTGTATAGAAGTTCAATCCCGTGTACCTATTTCATATAATAATAAAAATCACACATGTAATCTCAAAAGAGGGATTTACAATTGTGACTGCTGCTGTCACAGTGCACAAATTAAAAACTCTGTTTTACTAAAAACATTCACTGCTGGAATACCCTGTTTTTAAAATAAAACTCTCTGTCTTTTACAAGCAATACACTCTGCTGTGTAAAAACATTACAATATAAAAACTTTGCTTTGTGTTTTTCAAAATACGCTGCTGTGCATATATTTCCTGCTACAAATTATGGCTCTGTTTCTGTGTATATACAAAAACAAATATCTCATAAAAATATCTCAGCTTGTTTAATGCCATTCAATTTACATTCAACCATAAAAATTCACCGCTTGAATTCATTTATGGTTTCATTAAATTTCTGCAGGCACCGCTTTGAAGTAGCATTGATGTCCAATTGACTTTCTGGCACTTTGATTTTTCATCCCGCACTGCTGTGCACAAACCTGTGTAATAAAACCAGTTTGCTGTCTTTTCTTTTATATTTACACTGCTGTGTAATACAAAGTTCACTTCACGGCTTTTTTTTAATATATGATGTGCATATATTAAAATAAAACACACAGCATTTAATAACTTTTTAAAACAGACTTATGTTTATTTAAAAACCAAATGCCGTATTAAAAATTTAACCGGCGATCATTTATAAAACATATATCATATGGGCTGTATAATATATGTGGGCCCCTTGCTGCGGTGATGTCAGCAATTCCGGGGGGGTAAGAACCTCTGGCCACAATACTTACCAGACCCCCGCGGACTTTCTTTGTGGAAGAATGGTGTGGGCCCTGTCCGAGGGGGTAAACTCCACTGCCTGTTCTGACTGCTGGACCCCCGCGGACTCTGCCTTGCCGCCTTTCCTTTGCGCTGTCAGCTGAGCAGTTGGTAATTATTTCCAACACTCCCCCTTAATTTCAACTGCTGGGTTAACCTGCATACCCATGCATCTTCTGAAATGTTCAAAGCTTTTCTGCGGTAGTGGCTTTGTGAGGATATCTGCAAATTGATCCTCCGTTCTGCAATGCTGCAAAACAATCTCGCCATTGCTTACCAATTCCCTTATGAAATGAAACTTGGTGTCAATGTGCTTTGTTCTTTTATGAAAAACAGAATTTTTAGACAATGCAATAGCTGAGCTATTGTCACAAAATATCACTGTCCCTTTTACCTGTTCTTGACATAAGCTTCTCAACATTTTCCTCATCCAAACTGCTTGACACGCTGCTGCCGTAGCTGCCACATATTCTGCTTCTGCCGTAGACAACGCTACAATGGGTTGTTTCTTAGAAGCCCATGAAATGGCTCCTGAACCCATGTGAAAAACATAACCGGAAGTGCTCTTCCGATCATCAACACTTCCAGCCCAATCACTATCTGTGTATCCAACTAAATCTGAATGTTCTGAAGTAGTATAAAAAATACCAAAATTTTTAGTACCTTTAACATACCTCAAAATCCTTTTTGCTGCTTGCCAATGTGCATCCTTTGGCTTTTCCATGAACCTGGAAATCAAACTAACAGCATGCATTATATCTGGCCTAGTTGCAGTCAAATACATAAGGCTGCCAACTATGCTCTTGTACAAACTAGGATCAAAATCCTTGCTGCTGTCCTCTCTACTGAGCTTTAATCCCATCACCGTGGGAGTGATAGCTGCTTTGCTTTCCTGCATGTTAAATCTTTCAAGAACTTCATTAACATACTTTGCCTGTGAGATGAAAATCCCACTTTCATCTTGTTCTACTTCTATTCCCAAGAAGTATCTCAGCAAACCCATGTCAGTCATTTCAAATTCTTCCTTCATGACTGTTTTGAAATGTTCAATAAGGCAATCATCATTACCTGTAAAAATAACATCATCAACATACAAGACTACAATCAAAATTTTACCATCTTGTTCTTTGATGTAGAGGGTGGGTTCTCCCTCACATTTCTCAAAACCATTTTCCAGTAGATATGAATCTATCCTACTGTACCATGCTCTTGGCGCTTGCTTCAGCCCATAAAGAGCTTTCTTCAACTTGCATACCTTGTGCTCTTGGCCTTTCTTCTCATAGCCGAGAGGTTGATCAATGTAAACCTCTTCCATTAACACTCCATTCAGGAATGCCGACTTCACGTCCATTTGGTAAACTTTCCATTTGTTTTGTGCTGCTATAGACAACACTGCTCTCACGGTTTCCATTCTTGCAACCGGTGCGAAAGTTTCCTCATAATCTATGCCATGCTTCTGCTTATAGCCTTTGACAACAAGCCTTGCCTTGTGTCTTTCTATCTTGCCTTCAGCATTACTCTTGGTCTTGTAGACCCATTTAACACCTATGACATCTTTACCTTTTGGGAGTTCAACCAAATCCCAAGTTTTGTTCCTCTCTATGGCATTTATTTCCTCATCCATAGCTTCTATCCATTTCTCATCCTTGATGGCTTCTTCGAAATGAACAGGATCATCAACATGACAATATAAAGCAAACAAATAATTGATACCTTCATTTGTTAAATCTTGTTCATAAATATCTTTCAAACTTCTGAATTTCTTACCTCTTTCAGTAGGTGTACAAGTACTTGAAGAAGCACTTGAATTTCCTCCTCGTGGTGTGCTTGGAGAAGCACTTTCATTTCTCCTCAAGGGTGTGCTCTGCTGCTCTTGTGTTGGTGGTGCTGCTTGGGGATGTATTTCAGTCAACTCATCATCATTTTCATCATGAGATAAACAGTGTTTAACATTCACTGTTTTCTCTATGCTTCCATCCCAACCTTCCTCTTCAATGAACTGTACGTCCCTGCTCACAAGAAACTTCTTGCTGGATGGGTTATATAACCTGTATGCCTTGGATTCCTCACTATATCCAATGAAAATACATTTCTCCCCCTTGCTGTCCAACTTCTTCCTTAGCTGATCCGGAATGTGTGCATAAGCCACACATCCGAAAACCTTCATATGTGTGACACCTTGCTTTGCGCCACTCCATGCCTCTTCCGGCACTTTGTTCATGACTGCTTTTGTAGGGCACCTGTTCAAAATGTACGCTGCACAATGTACAGCTTCAGCCCAATAATCATTCGGCAAATGCTTTGCCTTTAACATACTCCTCGCCATGTCCATTATGGTTCGGTTTTTCCTTTCGGCTACTCCATTTTGCTGCGGTGTATATCTAGTTGTAAACTGCTTATGAATACCATTTTCTCTACAAAACCGTAGAAAATCTTTAGATATATACTCACCTCCTCTATCAGTCCTTAAGACCTTGATACGCAGCCCACTCTGATTCTCAACAAGTGCTTTGAAATTGCAAAATTTTTCAAACACTTCACTTTTCTTTTTCAAAAAGTAAACCCAAGTTTTTCTTGTAAAATCATCTATGAATGTTAAGATATAGTGGCTGCTAGCAAGTGATGGAGTTTGCATCGGTCCACATACATCCGAGTGGACAATCTCTAAGGGTGCTTTTTCCCTTATGCTTTTCCCGGAAGGAAAACTTTCTCTGTGTTGTTTCCCAAGAATACAACCTTCACAAAGGCTGTCCAGTTTCTCTATCAATGGTAAACCACTTACCATCCCTTTTCTGTTCAACAAATTAAGACCTCCAAAGTTGAGATGTCCAAATCTCAAGTGCCATAACCAATTATCATCCTTTGGTTCGCTTTGGTAAGTCTCCTGTGCAACTGCTGCTTTCTCTTCACCATTCTTCAAGTCTGCTCTCATTCTGAGAGGGAACATCCCGTTCCTTGTCATCTTCACTTCAGCAATACACTGTTTGCTGGGTGGTTTATCCATGATGGTACAAACATCATTATCAAAGAAAACATTATACCCCTTATGGACAAGCTGTCCAACACTTAAGAGGTTACACTTCATTCCTGGAACATAATAAACATCTGCTATGGTTTTTCTTGCACCTAATCTTGTTAAAACATTTACATCTCCTTTTCCCATAACATAAACTTTGCTATCAGTTCCTAGTGTGACTTGTGACTGCACACTTTCATCTAACATAGAAAACATTGCTAAGTTTCTTGTCATATGGTTACTACAACCGGAGTCTAGAAACCATAAGTCTTCACTCTTTTCTTCAGCCATATTACAAGCTAAAAACAAATTACTTTGACTGTTATTTTCTTTTGTGAAATTGGCACTAGTTTCACTTCTCATATCATTCTGCTTCTTCTTTCTACATTCATTAGCATAATGACCATATTTTTTACAATGGTAACATTGGACATTGGATTTGTCATACCTTTTTCCTTGTGCATCCTGCTGACCATTCTGTTGGCTGCTGCCTTGGCCTTGATGCTGATTTGGATTGTTGCCCCTTCCTTGAGCATTTGCTGGACTGTTCCTTCCACCTCTGTTTTGGCTTCTGCCTCTTCCTCTTCCTTTGCCTTGCCCTCTTCCTCTTCCGAAAGACATCTGGGTCTTAAAGGCATGTTCAAGAGATGAGTTCTCACTCCTACCCAATCTCTGTTCATGGGTTATCAGTGATGCATGAAGTTCATCCACTGAAAACTTTGTGAGATCCCTTGTCTCTTCTATGGTGGTGACAATCACATCGAATCTTGAGGGTAAACTTCTCAAGAGTTTTTCCACAATCCTCTTGTCTTCAAGAGTCTCTCCATGAGATCTGATTTGTGTGACCATTCCAATCACATGAATGAAGAATGAGTCAATGTTATCTGACTCTTTCATACAGAGAGTCTCAAAGTCTCTCCTCAGCAACTGAAGTTTTGCTGTCTTCACTCTCTCCATACCCTGATAGGCTGTCTTGAGAGTTTCCCATGCTTCACTGGATTTCTTGGCTGCTGCTATCCTTGGAAACACACTCTCATGTACTGCTTGATACAAGAAGAAAAGAGCCTTGGCATCTCTCTTCTTATTGTTCTTCAACTGTTCTCTTCCTGCTTGATTTAACATAAGAAACTCTGCTTCATCTGCTGGCTCTTCAAAGCCATCCTCAACTAATTCCCATAACTCTTGTGAGGTAAATAGAGCTTTCATAGTTATTGACCAGTAATCATAATTTTTTCCATTGAATTGTGGGAGATGGACATTTCCCAAACTCATACCTGTGCTAGAACCAGCCATTCTGCACTTCTAACTATGATTTTAAAAACACTTGACTGTGTATTAAAATAGCTCACTGTACTGCAACAGTAACACAACAAATTTTATAGAGAAATACCTTTGGATTCCTTTGGCTGAGTCTTCACACTGCTGGAGAAGCTGCTGCAACTAAGAACCCCTTTCCTTCAGCTTATTTGACCTTCAAATAGCCTGGATTGGCTTTGATACCATGTTGGAATTTTGCTGAATTCCAAAACAATAAAACTGTCTTCCTCAACACAGAGAATAAAAAAAAATTCACTCACAGACAGAGTTCAACTCAGAAAAATTATATTTCATATAATAATAAAAACTGCTGTTACAGAATTCCTCAAAAGAGGGATTTACAATTGTGACTGCTGCTGTCACAGTGCACAAATTAAAACTCTGTTTCACTAAAAACATTCACTGTTGGAATACCCTGTTTTTAAAATAAAACTCTCTGTCTTTTACAAGCAATACACTCTGCTGTGTAAAAACATTACAATATAAAAACTCTGCTCTGTGTTTTTCAAAATACGCTGCTGTGCATATATTTCCTGCTACAAATTATGGCTCTGTTTCTGTGTATATACAAAACCAAATATCTCACAAAAATATCTCAGCCTGTTTAATGCCATTCAATTTACATTCAACCATAAAAATTCACCGCTTGAATTCATTTATGGTTTCATTAAATTTCTGCAGGCACCGTTTTGAAGTAGCATTGATGTCCAATTGACTTTCTGGCACTTTGATTTTTCATCCCGCACTGCTGTGCACAAACCTGTGTAATAAAACCAGTTTGCTGTCTTTTCTTTTATATTTACACTGCTGTGTAATACAAAATTCACTTCACGGCTTTTTTAATATATGATGTGCATATATTAAAAATAAAACACACAGCATTTAATAACTTTTTAAAACAGACTTATGTTTATTTAAAAACCAAATGCCGTATTAAAAATTTAACCGGCGATCATTTATAAAACATATATCATATGTGCCGTATAATATATGTGGGCCCCCAGCGGTTCCGAGGGGGTAAGATCATCCGCCCTCAAGACTTTCACGACCCCCGCGGAATCCTTTACGGCTGTATGATGTGGGCCCTGTCCGAGGGGGTATGCCCATCCGTTGGCATGTCTTGCCTGACCCCCGCGGACTGTCTTGCCGCCCTGTCTCATGGGCAGTTGAAATTATATTCCAACATTTGCAACATGAATTTTCTCCAGCAGTAATAGGTTTGGAGTTAATACTAAGGTGGTTAAGTGCAATGTTATCTCCACCAAACTTCTTTTGGTAAACATCACCACTCAATAGCTTCACATATCCACCACCGCAGTCAAGTTTATGCTCATGCTTGATAGAAAATTGAAGAAGAAATGTCTTATCCTTGTTGTTAAACTCTGGAAACTTAACGAAAATGACGACAAAAACTGCATCTGGATGAGTTTAATTCCCTGTCATCGAGGTCCCTTTCCGTTTTCCAGTACTGTGAATCCACTCCCCTGCTACACTTTCTCAATCTTTCTCAAGATCTACATAAACTTTCTCAAGCTATATGCAGAGACAGGTAAAATTTGAAGCGAAAAATAGATAGACATGTGTTGCTCTCTCGCTAGATCTCCTTGCATGAAGAAACGCAACGTGGAAGACTACAGAAGAGTAAGAGATGATGAGTGTTTATCGTGCGACAAGGTAGCCTTGTGAATGAATCAATATATGAATAATTAGTTTTCAATGTGTCTCTCTCCAACATTTATTATTATGTCGCATTCCAAATTACAACTTATAAATACAACCATGTTTACAACTTCAATGATCGTATGGTTTTTTTTCATTACCGCTCATCAGTCAAATATTAAATAATTTGCACATAGTTTCTAAGTTTGGAAGTGATTGTGATGGACCGAACACGAAACCATAGTTACCAAGTTCGAATTCAATTCAGATTGGAATACAATACAATACGAAAATAATTCGACTAAAATAAAACTAATTCGGAAAAAATATGTGAGTATACTTCAAAAAAGTCATCCATATGTTTTAAAATTTACCATATCAAGGGTATTTTTTACTTTGGCTTATACCTTCTCCCTCTCTGTGGCTTGTGAATAATATAACCAACAATTTGTTAATAACTTTTTTACAGTTTGAACAAAGGAGGAACCAGTTTTTCTTCTCCCCCTCCTTAGCTTTGATATCTCTCACCTATCTCATCTATGAAACGTCAATTTTTAACGGATTATTCAGTCAAATTTAACAAATTAACTAGTATTCAAAAAATTTCAACCAATTCGGCTGAATTTGGTAAGTTTGCAAGAAACAATGAGAGAGAGGGGATAACGATATGAGATCATCGGTGCTTCCAAGCACGTCAATTTTCTTGATTCACACTGAATTTTAAACCTCAAACAAGTAATAGGAAACTATCCATATCATTCATGAATTTGTTTTCATTTTTAAGGTTGTATTCAGAGAATTGGGCAACAACTTATTCAAAGTATAAAGAATACTTTGATTTTCTCCATAATCTAGCTCCTCGTGTGCATTAATTAATATCTTGATGGTGTAGTTATTATAAAAATTTGTTATATTTCATTTTGTTTATAAAATAAACGATGACTCAGTCATTTGATTGGATTAAAGAATTGTTCACTAACAACGTGGATCATAGATTAAATAGGAATCATCTGTTTGTGGGCACGTATCATAGATTTTATGAGAACCAACACATTAAAAGTCGCATAACTTTAACCCTCTTTTCATATGCTTCATTTACATTAATCAAATTCTTGATAGAAGGGAGTAGCTTAATTCATCTTAAAGTATGGAAGAATCAAAGAATATAATTTCAAGGTGGTGAGATTATACATCACAAATTCAATTTTGTTGAGGAGATAGTGGTCTTCGTAACAATATTTTCCAAGATCAACGATATTGTATTTTGTAAGACCAACAAGATGAGATTTACTTTTGGGAGAGAAAAAAATTTATATAAATTAATACGAAGGCCACAAGTCACATGAGTTATTTAAAAACAACAATGTAATTAAAATTCAAGGTTTAAAAAATAAATATGTAGAGATATTGTTGAATAACAATGTTTTTCGAGCAACAAATAAGTGAATAGATCTTCTGTAATCCAATATAGTTTTTTCAAAAAATAAAATCATATATTTTCCTATAAATGTTGTAATGATATAAATTGTTTAAAAATAATCAATAATTAAATAATATTAAAATATATATAATTTAAATTAAATTACAATTTTGAAAATATTAATATTTATATATATATAATTTTATGTAAATTGTAAAATTTTAAAAATATATATAAAAAAATTTTAAAAAATAAATATTACAATGAATTTTCTATTCTTTTATTCTTTAGATGTAGAGGTTAAGAGCAATTGCAACTTATAATAAAACCTTACATTGTCAAATAAACTCATCTTGAATGGTTAAGAAGAAAGATTGTTCTATTTCCACATATGACATTATGAATTTTGTTAGAATAACTTCAAATATAACAATATTATTAATTTTATAGAAAAAACCCAAGACCAAAATTTAATTAATATACTAAATTAAAAAGCCATATGTTGAATTTAAAATAGTTTTAAATACTATATAATTATTTTTGTTTTTTCGCATTTTGTTTTTTTCAATAATATTTTCCACAAAACGTTGATATTATATGTTCGAACTTTGCACGACCATCATGTAAAAATCATAAATATGAAAATGGCAATTATGGCATAATATGCAAATGATAAGGGAATTCATTCGTTAGGAAGATTTGCACTTAGCTTTAAGTTTAATTGTTTATTTGATATGAGGTATTATTTATTAAATTAGTTATTACTTATATTCTTTTTAAATTACATAGTTAACTGATTTTAATAAAACTGCTAGTTATTATCATTTTAGATTTATCTTGATTTTACATTTATTAAGCATCGCTAGATAGGTAAGTCAAAATACAAATTGATTTATTTAAAAAAAACATGATTATTTATATTGATATTTTAATATATATATATGATGGTGGTGGTGGTGGTTAACGTTCATTGAGACCAAATTTTGGTCTATCGGACCTATAATTTTCTTAATTCTTAATTGTTTGGCTTCTCGTCTTTCTTGGTGAGATTGGTGTTGTAGCTTTCTTTTTCTTCTTTACGATCTTCCAACTTCCTTTATCTTGCAACTCCTTCATCTCTTCTGATCCTTGAGACACTGGTGTCTTATCTTCAGAATCTGGGAGATCTGCTTTGTTGCTAAATGAAGATTTCTTTTGCGCGGTATTCGAATCCTCATAATTGTTGATGCTTGAGGAGTTGTCGAGTTCGTTTTTTGTTGTTGGGCGAGGCTTTCCCCCTGCTTGTCTTGAGGGTTGTTTCTTTCTTGCCTGATTTCTTACGATTCAGAATTTTCTAGAGAGTATTCTTCCTTGATGAGAGTGTAATGTTCCTTTTGTGCTCCTTCCCACCATGTAGATCTATGGTGATTCTTTCTAGCAGAATTTTTCTGGGAGACTTTTGGGCAATTTTGGCTAGATGGCATGTCTCAAAGCAGGATCGACATCTGAAGAGGACACTTTCATAGTCGAGTTTCTGGTTCCATACATAGTTTTTTCTTGTTAGGATTATTTCAGCTCGGAATCCGGCGCTGAAGTCCATTTCTACACAGATGCGTGCATAGGTGGTTCTGACATATTCCTCTGTTTCTGGGCACTTGCAGTAAAATTTCCCAATTGCATTTCCAATTGCTTTTAGCGAGGAGAGATTCCAGAGATGCAAAGGTAGGTTTGGCAATCTGACCCAAACTGGTGTTGAGGTTATGACTGTGGTTGAGGGATTGAATGATGGGTTCCATGGTTTCATGAATAGGCCCGATTTTTCCCAAAACCAAGGGCCAGAATCTAAAATGCACTGTCTACTTTCAGAGTTTTCAAAATCACCTATAAAGAAGCCTTTAGCACAGGGGTAGATATTAATTTCATCAGAAATGAAAGGCTTCCATACCTCTGAGATCCAACTGTGGAGAGTTGTCAGTCGCGGCCAAAAGCCATTAAACCGGCAGATTAAGGCACTTTCAGAAAACTTGAAGGCATGATCTAGTGAGGCCTTGACCACCTACACAGTGGGAGCCGGGGCTTCACTGACAATATGGGCAAGAGCTTGACTCTCAGAGGCAGATGGAACTGGGCTGGCAATTATCTTTGCGAAGCTGGGAGCCAAACTGCGGAAGAGATGCTATTGAACCCTGTGGAAGAGATGCAAAACTCGTTCGATGAAGAGAAGAGAGCAGAGGTTTAGACAACACTTTACTGTATTTTCCAAAATCAAACCTATGAAGACCCCAGAATTATACTGCCGAGAATTATTTTTTGGCCATGAGAGATATTTTGATGAAGATTCAATAAGGTTCCAATCTTCAGAACTCGTCAACGCTACTGCTAAATTTTATGTTTGCTGAAAAACTTCTACCGCAGACCCCGAACTAATTTACCGCAGAACCACAGAACCATATGTTAGTTTTCCGATAAGAGATGTGAGACCCATTCGATACTGCACTCGTCCCAGACCCGAACTAGATTACTGCAAAATTGCAGAAGAGATGCGAAACCCCTCGATACTGCACTTGCCACAGAAGAGATGTGGAACCCTCGCCGCAGAAGAGATGCGAAACGCCACAGAAGATATGTGAAAATACCTCTTCACTTATGGATTAGTTACCTCTTCACTTCAAAAGATATCATAAAATAAACCCCTCGATATTGCACTCATCACAGAAGAGATGCGAAACCCCTCACCGCAGAAGAGATGTGAAACGCCGCAGAAGGAGATGCGAAAAAGTTTGAAAAAGTTATATATATATGCATTGATTTTTATTAGTATTTTGATATAAGAGTATGGTGTTATACATTTCATTAATTTATTATTATTATTATATTTTTAATATTAGTTATAGATGCTATTTTATGGGGTGTAAAATAGACGGTGATGGAGTGTACTATTAAGGCATTCTCTGATGTGAATATTGTTAGAATTAAGTTCACTACTGAAAGGGAGTGAATCAGTTCACCACTGAGAGGAGGTGAATCAGTAGCGACAAGGTTAGGTTATTTATCTCTTTTTTAACTTTTCATCAAAACGAATAAATTAGTAACCCATCAATTAATATATGAAACTAGCATAAAATCAACACATAAAAACATCGTGAATAATATCAAAACATTGAGACAAAAAAACACAAATGTTTTCTTGTGGAAAACTCCTCCAAGGTTTAAAAACCACATGTTGTAGTTGATCAAAATTTTATCAACTTGAAGGAAAACACAAAAATATAACCTAAATTTCCAAAGTATTCAATGGGAAAAAAATGCCATCAACTTGCTGCTTGCGCAGTCACAATAGGAATAACCTAAATTTCCAGTATATTCAATGGGAAAAAAAATGGAGGTGGGAGAAGCATGAGGCTTATTCAACAACCATGGCTACCGGACATCATGCTGAGACTGATAATCAATATCATTGGGAAACGCACCATGAGTAAAAGCTTCAGATAATTCAGAACAATGCCAAAAAACTCTGAAAAAAGGCCTGAATTTATTTGAGCGATGATTCTCCAAGCCCGCAGTTTCTATCTTCATGATAACATCGACCATATAACCTCAATCCTTAGGCTATAGGCTATAATTTCTACGAGAATATCAACCAGATTTGAAGGATCAATTTTGGCGGCTACTTCGACTATAGTAACCTTCAAATTTTACTATTTTGTACATGAGCTTAGTTAATGTACACACTTTGGAGGATCAAAAACAAGTTAGAAAGTTGCCACCAACGCTGACCAGATCATGTTACTAGTAAATGTCAAGATACTTTCACAAAGAGGCATAACACACTACACTAGTTTGTATCGCATCAATCCTATCGCAAAACATAAATAATCAATTTCCCTTTGCTTATAAGTAAACATGCTCGTCTCTAATCTAGCAAACCATTCGATTCGTAACTTTTTCATAAGAGCGCATTGTATGGATAAGATGTCCTCAGTCTCCCTATTTTACAAGTGCCATGCTATGTTGCAGGTAATAAATGAACACAACCAATTTCAGTTTTAACACCACACGAGAATAACTTAAAACTTGCACCAGTTGTTGAAGCAACTCTCATTTCTTGGAGGAGATTTTATTGAACTTATGATCCTTCTACTGCATGCTCCACCTGAGGTCGAGCTGGCCTCAATTATCTTTTGTTTGATCCTTTTTTTCTAGACCTTCCTGCTCGAATATTATTTTGATTCATTTTTCCTCCACCAATTCCTCCTTTGTTGATTAGATCCCTCGAGGGTTACATGCAACCAGCAATCTTTGGCTCTATGGCCAATAATATTGCAAATAAAACATGTAATGTGCCCAAGAAATGACGGAAATGACAGCTTTTTACAGTGAATATTTTTATGCCTAATATGATTACATGAAAAACAATAGCCATGAAAGAAATTTTTGTACCTGGGAAATGATTGGGTTGCTTGTCAATTCTCCTTATTCAACTGTAGGTTTTTCTTGTATTCGTCTATCTTCTTGTTTTTGCAATTTGTTGTAATGCGCCCAAATTTCTGACAGCAAAAACATCTCATATTTCTCATACGCTTCTTTAACACATTCTTTGGCTTTTGTTCATGATGGAGACTTCCTTCAAAGCTGCTGCAAATTTTAGTTTCTTAGATTTTTGTCTCATTTTCCATTTTTTTTTGCTTGATCTGCTTTCTTCTTTTTCTGCTTCAATATTTCTGCAATTTTTTATCTATTCCTTTAGCTAGTTTCCAATCTCTTCTTCAGACTTCCTTGTCTTCTCCAACTGGTTTTTTGGATCAGAATTTTCTTCTTTGAAAATAAACTCTATTTTCTCAATAATTTCGAGTAGTTTTTTCATATATTTTTTTTAGCCATCAACATTTTAATTAACCTTTCTTGAGATTTGTTTTCAGCCTCAATGGATACCAATCTTTTAAATTTATCATCCTCGGATTCCTGCACTGGAAAAACACTTTCCTCATCTCTTGAGGAATCAACTTCAAAAATCTGATCATTATCCTTTTTAATGATTCCAAGATCATCGTCACTAGACTCACAATAAGAAATAAACTGTTAATGATTGAAAGTATTGTATGCCATACTTTTTACTAGGAGGAGAGGTTGTTCAGATTTTGCTGCATTCTTAAATTGTTTACAAGCCTTCTTCTTCTGATATTTTTTCCACGTGTTTTTTTCCATGGCTCACGATCTGCTCTCAAGCGATCAAGCTCCACCGAGAGAACCCCGCTCTCATACCAATTGTTAGAATTAAGCTCACCACTGAGAAGGGGGTGAATTAGTAATGATGGGATTTATTTATCTTTCTTTTTTTTGTATTTTTCATCAAAGCGATCAAATAAATAATCCATCAATTACTATATGAAACCAGCATAAAATCAACAGATAGAAACACCATGAATAACATAAAAACATTCATACAAAAGAACACAAATGTTTTCTGGTGGAAAACCCCATCCACGGAAAAAAACCATCTGTTGCTACTGCTGCTCAAAATTATATTATGTTGAACAAAATATTACATAGAGGAGCTACCACCCAGTAGTTGGAAGATTTGACTACTAAGACAAGCTTCTAGCAATATCAGTTGGAAAGTCTCTTCTCTCACGACTCTATGAACAACCATTCGTGGAATCCACCACAACCAATTAGCCTTGCCCAAGAGCATTGGACTACGGAGAAATTTACTTCCCATTCTGATTTGTCTGCTAGAAGGCACCCACCTTATCTACACATTGTCTATAATGAAGCCTCGTGCCTTCAACACCTCCATGCGAACCATGTTTCATGCATTCTCAAACTGGACTCTCAAACCTGCTCAACATGAGCAACCTAACAGCCTCATTAATCTGAATAAAAAAATTGGATATACCCTCTAAACTCAGCTAAAGATGTACAATTATCTATGCAAATATCTATAGCACTCTCTCACGCCATCAATCACACAATCCACACTACCACTCAAAAATAATCACAATAATATATGTCAAAATATCATCAATAATCTCCATGCTAATACTACTAAAAATACCATGGTTATCCCAATTCTATGGACACTTGTACCATAGTAAACTGGAGATCAATACCATGGTTATGCCAATACCATGGACCCATGTACCATGATAATCTCGAGGTCAATACCACCGGTAAATACCATGGTTAAGGTGACACCTATAACACCAATACCAAGTGCCAATACCATGGACCACACACAAACCAATACCAAGGTAATTTTTACTTCAACCATCTACACAATTGTCAAACAAGCATATACATAAACTCATACACACTCAAGCCAACTGCAACACATGCCCAGGTTGACATCAATGCAACCCATCAAACATTGTAACACAACACCTGCATCATCATTGTCTCTGCAACACATCATCAATGTCAACAAACATCACAAGTTCGAAACTCCATGGGAAAAATACCAACCATGTTAAGTGTTGATATGACCCAAGCGAGGTGCAATCCCTAGATAATTTTGACGGCTTAACTACCCATGATTTCTCGAGCCAAATATTAAGTGTGCAGTCATCTCAAGACTTACAATTTAACAAACAAACAAAAATGTTATTTATAGATATTACACATTTTTTTTTAAAAAGGTTAAATGTTTATGAATTTGATCATAAATTTTGTATTGAAATTTGTAATTTTAAATTTTTAAATTCCTTTTATAATGCAAAATACATTTAATATCTTTAAATACCCCATTTCAACTTGATTTTACAATATTAATAATTGACATTTTCATTTCATCTTTTCAAAAGGATTATTATCATATTTTTTGGTAAAAAAATGTCCATTTCATTTCCCACTAATTTGAAAAGTCTCAATGAAACCAATCCTTATAATGTTTAGACTATAACATATTTCTTATGTATTTTATAAACTATACTTTGAATTTTAATACAACCTCCATCTTTACTACTAAACTATGACCATATTATAGATAAAATAAAAATTATTCTATATCATATTAAAAAGTTATTCCAAAATTTATTAAAAAAAAAAAAAAAAAAAACTTATTTAAAAAAATATCATATTTCTTAAGTTAGTTATAGAAAATAATGATAATATAATAATATACAGTGTTTTTTTGTTTCCTAAGCAAGATGTTAAATTATAAGTAGTATTATTTAATTTCATGTATGAGATTAAGGTTAGATGTTACTAAAAAAAGCATATGACTCAACCAAAAATAGTTTGGGTGATTATCCTAAGAGGTATTGGCTTTCTTGTGAATACTATCTAGGTTGAAATCAAATTTTGGTTTGGAATAAGGCCTAAAATTACTTTTGATTACTTGAGATATCTTCTTCTTCAAGCATAGAGGAATGGGTTAATTGGTTTGAAAGTTAAAACTATATAGAAAAAGTGAAAGCATGCCCCTTATGAACTACCAACAAGCTATTTTGAATGATCTGGTTTTCCTTAAATAAAAATAAAAATAATAAATCAGCCACATTCATTAATAGTAAAAAATAATAATCATGTCTATTACTGACTAACAATTAAATTATTCCTATATGTAACTCTTATTAATTTTACTATATACTACTTAATCATTAAATCACTACAAACATATTGGTAACATGGTTGATCTTGAAGCCAATGAGATGTCTCTGAGACCTTGGAAATCAGCTAACAGTCTCAGCCCCTTAGGCAATCTAGCATGAGAATGGCACAATTTGTCTTTTCACTCACACATAATGGAATTAGACTGAGTAGAGACCCATACAAACTCACGTGGAAAATGAATAAAGAGTGTGGGATGGTGACAACAAAACTAGCTTATGAAGTGATGGTGACAGAAGAAGTGGAGTTAGACCCTTTTCAATGGTATAAAGTTGTTTGGAAGTGGCATTGTCCTTTAAAGATGCACATATTTATTTTGTTGGTGATAAATAACAATATCCTCACGCAAGATAATATTCAGAGACATGATTGGGATGGGCCTTCAAGATGCCCACTTGGTTGTGATAAACAAGAGTCATTGACACACTTGTTTGAGGATTGTGTTTTTTCGCAGGCAGTGTGCAGAACAATCTTATTTGAGGAGGAAAACCTAGGGTTTTGGTCGGGTATATAGTTATGGTAATGCCTCACAGAGTGGACAAAAACCCCAGCCTTGGAGTAGTTTTTCATCCTTCCAAGTTTGGTCCTTTGGCATATTTGGTTATACTAGAATAGAACCATATTTGATAGTCATGTCCCAAATATATGACATGTGGTGTAGAAAATAAAAATAACAATGAAGAAACTCAGCACAAAAGGTGTAAAGAAGAAGAACATAACTCCAATTGGGCCCAGGATTGATACTTCGAAATCTTGGGATTTATTTGATGGAGTCAAGAGTCATGTCAAGGATTTCTGCGGAGCAAAAGTGGCATTTCACCTTAATAACCATCGTTCTTTCCTTCTTAGCTTGGGGTTGGGGGGTGAATCTAATAATAAAGAAAAATTAATTGGGCTTGGCTCGTCCTTAACTTTGCAATGTCCATGCATGTGAATTTCCTACAAATATTTAGTGATTCTAGGGTGTTTATTGGTTGGTTCTTGGGGATTGGTACATTACATAGTTTTGTACTAAATTCTTGGCAACTAAGAATTCACCAACTACAACAATTTTTTTAGGACCTCAAGGTATCACATATCCACAGGGAACACAATGTTGATTCAAACATAAGATCAAAGGAAGCATTTCTCCAGTATGTTGGACATTTGGTGATAACAAAAAAAGTTGTTGAATTGAAGCCACATTAATTGAAGCAACATTTTTTGAATTGAATTCATTGTAATTGTTGGGATCTTATTTGTTTTTATGTTTCATTGTTTTTGTTCTCGTTTGGTAAACATGTTCGAGAGGATGTTATTGAACAATAATATGTATACTTTGATTTCAATAAAATAACAAATATTCTATTTTTTCGTGGAAAAAAAAAGAGAGAAAGAGAGAGAAAAAAAGTTGTAATCCAAGAAAACATCATTGATGATAAATTGAATGCAATTAATTGATTTATTGATGCTATTATTCGTGGATAGCATCGAGGGCCTATTTCCCAAGTGAATCTTGTTTAAACTGTGTGTTTTATAACCCAATGCATCTCACTTCGCATTAAAATTTTTATTAATGTGTTATCGATCAACAACATTGTATTTAAGTGATAAAAGACTTCCACAGTTACTCATATTGTTGGTAGCCCCTCGTAGAGACTCGCATGTCCATGTTGACCTGTCAGCCCCCTTTGACTCCATTGAGGCTCAAACTTTTCTTCTCCAGCAGTCACTAGACGAGCTTGCTCAAACACGGTAAGAGCACCACGTCGACCTGATTAGTTTTTTTGCACATATCTTGCATAACTAGATACGTGTGTCAAGCATCCTTATAAGAAACCAGCAGCAGCTACAATATCACATGGATGGAATCGAGTCTGCATGGCTCATGTGGAGTCACACATTCATGATGCTTTCTACCGTCCAGATGCTAGAGGCAGAGCTACGAAGGAAAATGACCCCAATCCAACTCAAATTTAAGAATGAAAATAGGCTTTGTGTACTTTTTTTGATAAATTTTATGTTTTTTGGTTTATGGATACAAAGAGACCTAGTTTCACTTCACTTAGTTACTTTTAGTTTTGTTTTGATTGTACTTAAAAGGCCAAAAAATATGACAAATATGATAGGAGTGAGGCCATTTTTGTTTATCATGAGATTCTAAGAGGAAAAAAAAATAGTAATTTGACCAAAATTAGAGAATATAAAATAAATTTATTAATAATAAATATTAAAATTGATAAACTAAATAATTAGTAATAAAGGCTAAAAAATTAAATAATGATTAAAACAATTATTTGACCAAAATTACAAAGAAAATTTAAATAAATTAAATAAACTAAGAATTAATTGATTGAAGAATATACCAAATTCTAATAAGCCCAATTTGATTTAGGTCATATTGAAACATTAGAAAGTAAATTAAGAATAAATTAAATAATGGAGTAAAATTTATTTAGATATTAATAAGAAAACAAATTTTAAATCAATTTTAAATATTACGTAGAAACTTGGAGTTCTCAACACTTTAGCAACCAGATTTGTGCGCATCTTTGGTCATGATCATTTTGAACAAGAGAAAATCCATCTCCTAGGAGCATTTGAAAGGAATTGATACAAAAGAAACCAAGGAATCAAAGCCTTCAAAAATGCGGAGAATGGCCCTAAAAGTAAACAAAATTTGGAAGATATCGCAGGAAAAGTTCACCTCCCCTATCTATTGGGCACCACAAATAAAATTTCCTACATTTTAAAAAGGAATAATATTAAAACAACCTTCAAACCTATGAACACCATCAGCAGATGTCTCAAATCTGTCAAATGCCCCATTGATCCTAGATGCCACAAAGGAGTTTATTTAATTACGTGTTCATGTAGCAAACCCTATATTGGTGAAACTAGTCGATCAATCATGACTAGGATTCAAGAACATGTTGCTGACATAAAACATAACCGCTCCAAAACATCAACCCTAGTTGAGCATTCTAGTAAAACACATCATCATATTTGTATTGAAGACTCTTGTGTTGTGGCCAAAATTGATCATTATCACCATAGGAAATTTATAGAAGCCATCAAAATTGGAAAACACCCTAACAACCTAAACCATGACGATGGCTAGAAAATAAGCGACAATTGGATTCCTACTTTGAACTCTAATCCTTCCCTAACTTAACTCTCCCCTCCTCCCCCCCACCCTTGCATCTCATTTCTCTCATTCATTATCTTCTCAGTTTCCCCCTCTTTCTCTCTCATTACCTAATCATTTCTCTTTGCCTCTACCATGATCCTCAACCATGTCTCTCCATTTTTATGTTAATATTTCTCCCCACCCCCCCTCTTTTCATTCATTCATATCTCTATAATTATTCAATTTAATAATCTCATTTAATATCATTAATCTATATTAAAAATTATTAATCTTATTTAAAATAAAAATGTTACGTAAATTCTTAATTTTCATCATTAATTGATAATTATTAATTTCTAACCATTAAAACTATTAATCCCAATTTCAATGTAAAGAATTAAAATTGCTTATATTTACCTACATTGCTAATAATTATTAAACTTGTATTAGACTTTTATTATTTATAACTATAATAGAAAATTTAAATGTGATTATTAATCCTTATAAAATCTTTTTGAAATAATATTGTTTGATAATTATTAATCATTTATCATTAAAACTATTTATAGATATCCTAATCTATATAAATTAAAATGGTTAGTAACAATTTCTAATAACCATTAATAAGTATTAAATGATTTTAGATAATTATTATTAATTATAACCATATTATCAAATATTATTACAAGTATAAATAATTAGTTAATTTTTAGATAATAATTATTTATTATTATTCCACCCTAATTATAAAAAACCATTTAAATAAGTATAACTAACAAATAATTTTATAGTTATTAATTAACAAGATATTAATTAATAATATTGCTTTAATAATTTTCCCTCAATTTTTATCTTTGTAGGTCGGCCTCCTATTTTCCATCTGTTCACTTTCACTCTCCTTTATTTATATCTTAGGTTGAGATCTGACAAAACTCATTGATCTACCCTGATTATGAACCACAAAGGATTGGTTCGAAACGTCGATTCTAATAAAAAATGGATGCGATAAATCCGAAAGATTCTACAAACAACACGGATCGCAAAAGCCTCAAATCAACAATAGTTCTTGTTCCCCAGCCCTTGCTGAGCATTCTGATCAAACTAAACACCGCATTTTTATTGAGGGCTCCAGTGTCCTAGCAAAAATCGATCATTATCTCATGCTTACAGGCCAAAATGTAATGCTAATTTAAATGGGATCACCTCAGTGCAAATTCCCATTAGAATTTACATCATTTGGGATAGGAGTCACATTTGATATGTGGGCCCAACTATCACCATGGTTGCTTGAAAAGGTTTTGGATGAGACGAGAAAGGTAAAGAAACTTGATAAGACTTCTGATAAAAAACGAGTTAGAACAATTTATGCAATACTTATAGTACAAGATATAAAAAATGTATCAACAGCTAGAGTAAAAAAACATGAATCTTAAAGAAAGGTAGTCAGAAAACTTCAATTAAGATGCATGAATAGGAAATAAATATATGTCATCAATTGTGAGTTAGTTCTCAACTGACAATGATCATGAAAGCATAATTCAACAAACAATCACAATAAGATGTGAGCCTCAAATCACTGAAATAATTCATTAATCATTAACACATGAATAGAAATCATGTACCATTAGATCACCAAAATATAATTCTTACGATGCTCAACAATACATAAGTGAACTTCCTTGTTGTGGCTCAAATATCTTCTCAAAATTAGTTGAAATATTCAACACACCATTGCACTAAGCATGAATGAGATCCAAAAGTGGAAATACAAACCATCACTTGATCTCTCAAAAGAATATACTAACTTTGCTCTATAAAGTGCTCAAAGATTCCAAAAACTAAAGTTCGTACTAACTAGCCATGAGGGTATATTTATATAAAAATGGGATGACTCTTTACCTCCCATGACCTTTCGACTTCTAAATTCTATTATACTCTTAATTTAAAAATAACTTTATTTACAAATTACTTGGAAATTAAAAGACAAAATTTATTTCATGTAACAAGACTCAAGATGGCCATGTAGGAGCCTCAACTTGCAGCTCGTGTACCAAGTATGTGTACCAGGCCTTATATTCGGAAGCAACGAATCATACCTTTTTTGACATTTCTCTTTTGAATCTCATCTTGCATTCGAGAGCATCTAGGAACAAAATCTTCATGTCTGTATGTATCTAACACAAGAGCATTGAGATTTTTGTATGCAATTTTTTTGGCTCCACAATATGTTGTGAAATTCCTTCCTTGATAGGTTCTAAGTTGCCTTGAGTAGTGGCTTGCTTCATTGCATCTAACACCTCACGAAATTCATGTCAGACTTCTTCTTCAAGACTTATTACTCCTACTGCTCCAATGGAGGGTATTTTATGCACCTTAATGAGGGACTCCAATCTACTATGTAGTGTTTGATATGCATTTATCATTTTATTCACGTGTCTATTTAGTTTGTTATGTAATTACAATGACAACGTAATTTCCACCTTGTCATTTTCCGTGTGCATCTTAACTTTTCTTGTCGATGCATCTGGATATTCCATGCCCCACCCATATATGTGATTTTCATCCATGAAAACCTATTTTATCAACAATCCCCTGCTCTTTAGTTTTACTTGTATTTCTAACAACGAAGACATTAATTTATGGAGGATAATCATTTCACCATAAACCTGGTTCATGCTTCTTCCAAATTTTTAATTTCTTCTAAGATTGTTGTTTGAAAATATTCTTTGTGGGAACTTGCAGTTGAAAAAGTTTGGATTTTTCCATGTAGTTTTCCAATCTCATGTTATGAAGTAGCCAAGTTCTCTTTTAACTCATTTACTTCACTTACTAAACGTTCCACATTCTTCTCGGTGGAAATGGAGAAGTTGGATCCAACAAAATCTATCGCTAGGAGGTTATCGTGGTGTCCATCACTATGTGCCTCTCTGTAGTGACTAATATTGGCTTGCTTGGCGTCTTGCCAGGAATTTATGCCTCTATTGAGATATTTTGTTCTTGAATTTATCAAATATAAAACTTGAAAGATCCAAAACTCGGTCTTCTTCTTCAAACGTGACTCCCATTTCTCCAAGTGGCAAGTGCCCACCAGTGATAGGTGTTGGAGGAGTGACATCTAGATTAGGCAGTATAATCTCTACTTCCTCTTATTATAGTCCATTTATCATGCCGTCTTCTGCCTCTTTTTTTGCTAGCTCTTTGGAGATTCTTTATTCTTCAAGTTTCCAAGCTAATTCTTCTTCTTCCCTTTTCTTTATTTCTTCTTCTTCTTTTATCTTTGCTTATTCTTCATTTTTATTTTTCCTTCTCTTATTTTCTCTTTGCTTCCTCCTCCTTTTTCCTCTTGGAAATATCTAGCTTTCGCTTTCTTTCTGCCTCTCACTTTTTATTTTCTTCTTCTTCTTTTCGCTTGGTTGCATCTTCCTCAACTTCCCTTTTAGCTTCTTCCTCTTCGACTTTTTTTTTTTTTTTGCCTCTTCATCAGCTTTCCTTTTGGATTCTTCCTCTTCTGCTCACATATTTTCTTCTTATTCAACATTTTTTTTTCTTTAGCCTTTCTTTCTTTGCAAGTTCTTGTTCTTTCTCCCCCTTCAATGTCGCTTTCTTCTCTTCTGTATCCATACTTTTCAAAATTTCTTCTTCTTATATATTTGGATTGTTAGTAGGCTTATTAGGGTTGATTCCTAGGGTTTCCTCAACTGTTTTAGTAGTATTGAAGTAGTTATTCACTTTATCTACATCTGCATCAATACTTGGAGTATATGACCAACCTATTTTATTAACTTGTATTGTCGGGCAGCAATACCTCTTAAAAAATTTCCATACAATAAGATCTTATACACAACATGAAAGTAGGCCATGAAGCTTTATTCACTTATACCAATGTGTCGGTCAATCATGTAGTAAGTTGATATGCCACCTCTTGCAACATTATTTTGCAGTGACAAACACAAGCAACTGATGAGGGGACTTATAGGATCCAAATACTCTTATGTACATTTCATCCCTAGGAGTAAACCAATCAACAATATCCTATAACAACATCCTTTCCTTGTCTGACATGCAAGGTGGTTTCGCATCAAAGAAATTTTGGTATATCAAGGAGATAAAATGATCAGTAATGTGATCATACATCCCCCTATATCTTGTGTCCCAAAATCATTTAAAATATGTTAATGGGTGGGTTTTATGTACCAAAGGTCCACTTCTAACCTAGTGCCTCAAAATTCTAATCTCGTGCATATGGAATCCAACAAGTATGATTCCATATAGAATTCTAGTAGCTCTGCTCCAAAGTGTTTCTTTGCTCTTTTAATATTAGCCTAGATTCATGATGCCGAGATTTTTTCCCAATTTAAAAATATTTCCTTTTATGGTACAAGTGTACATCATGGGCACTTAGTCATCCTCAAAAAACTTTGCGTCTGGTCTCCCAAAAATCCTACAACACATTGTTTCCAACATTTGATAGGATTTCCCCAACATCTTTGTTTTGTAAATTTTGTTGGTTCTAATCTAAAATTTCCAAGCTCCTGCCACAAATATTTAAGGATGTCCTTAGATGGCTTAAAGAAGCCACAATACCATTTTTCACTATGAACCAAATAATGTCTCGACATCTTATAATATTAAAAAACAATAGATGATGTGAATGTTTCTATTGTCACACCATGGACATTCTTTATTGTCATATCTTTCTCATCAGTTCACTAAATGATCTACTCAATGGTTTCATCGCCTGGTATGATCCAAAAATTTCAAAAAAATGAAGGTTTCATGAATTAATTTGTAAGAAAATTCATGTCTTTTAGGCAATGGATCGTGGTTTAAAAACTACACAAACTTGAGAAAAATTGCAGAATTTTAATAGTTAAAAGTGGAAAAACATGCATCATCAAATACAAGAAAAATTATAATGGAGTTGTGACCCCTCCTGGGTTACGTCTCCGGGTCCAACTTCCATTTGTGGCATTTTTATTATATTCTTAAATTTTCAATACATCAACATGCAAGCTTCAATCTACAAAAATAACACTACCATCGAGCCCAGAATGCTCAAAAACCCCTGTTTAGGCTATTCTTGAGCTCAAAAAGGCTGAAAAATGAGCAAAATATGACCCTATTATCAAATTGGTTTACAAACTACTCTGAAAATTGTCTCGGCCTTTCTAATCATTTAGAAAAACTCTTTGTGGTCTATAGGTGGCACTCATAATTGGTTAGGAGAAGATCACGGGTTCGACCTACACCTCCTGTTTGTCATTGTGTTACATTGTTATAACATATTAAAAAAAAATAACACCAATGAGACGAGGCCCCCTCTGATTCATGTGACGTTGTTCATGTTGATTGCATGGGACCAAGGGTCACGCGCCATAATCCATGTGCCCTCCCTTGGCCCCTAATCCCAATTCTATGCTCCCCATGTGACCTAGTTGTTGTTCCTTGGGTGAGGTCAAGGTGCCATGTGCCCCACCCCATATAATTTGTCATCGATTTCATTGAATTACCGAAAAACGTGGGTCGGGTTGGTCGAGCGTGCTCGTTGGCCTTCCCATTCCCCTAACCGCTTCACTGAAACAATTTAAATATAAAGTGTCAACCATGTATTAACAAGATTCATGGTAGCTCGATCACTCAGCCGGATGGTATGCAATGTGGAGGTTATGGGGTCAAACCCCACGGAGGCTCATCCAACACTTAACCAAAAAAACTTCAACTTCCCAAGGCCACATGGCAACCTCTCATAGGACTACGTCCCTCCCTTTGATTGGCCCACATGGTGGCTTGTGATTGTCCCAATAACAAATACCATCTGCCAATAACTGCACTCCAAGTGTCCACATGGGATTGGCCCACCTACAAATCCATACAGCCCAGTCATCCTACTGACGCCAGCACCACGTCAACGTATGAAATGCATAGTGAACCCTGCACTTTGACTTTTTTGTTGTTTTCCAAAATTCATAATGTGATAAATTCCTCATATGATATCAGATTGAGACGATTCGTGCATCATTGGATTCAGAACAATGAGATCTATGATTTGGCACTAGTTTCGGGGGATTTTGAGCACTTTAATTTTTTAGCATATTTTTTAATTCCCTGGATCACTCCTCCCCAATGGAAGCTTTTGGACCACCAAAAGTCTATTTTTACTCAGCAAGTAAGTGAGGGTACAACTCCCTCACTTTCCTGATCTTTATCCACCTTTCTTTGATTGGATTGGTACCTTTGAACCCCACACGAAGATACTCCACATTACCTCTATGTGAGGTTCTTATTCTCTTGTCAAGAATAGAGTCTTCCTGCAACTCATTTAAATATTCATAAAAAATATTATATATATGGAATCTAAACATTCTCTTCCTGATTAATGATCATACGAGGCTCATACAATCTCAAATTTTCCACATTCACAATAGAATAAATTTGCATGTAAGGTGGAAAATTTAATTGGAAAGCATTGTTACCAATTTTCTCCAAGGTTTTGAAAGGACCATATCTGATTGTCTTGAGATTTTTACCTTCACCTTGTAATCTTCTCTTGCATTTGTACAACCAAACTTGATCTACCACGTGGAAATCATGATCAACCCACTACTTATAATTTATTGCTCTATACTCGGCTTTGCTTTTTTCCAACTGTTCTTGCACCCTTTGATGCACTAATTGGATTTTTTCAATCAAATTCTTGGCTTTGTCCACATCACTATATCCATCTATTGCAATACCTTTACCAAAGATGAAATCCAAAGGAGACTTTGGAAAATAAACCAAACAAGCTTCAAATGGATATGCTTGTGTAGATGAATGCTTGGAACGATTGTAGGCATGTTAGATGCAATGAAAATGCTCATCCAAAATTTTAGGATGCTTAACAAAATATCCATGAAGGAGATGCACTATTGTTCTATTCGCTACTTTTGTCTGGTCGTCTGTTTTTGGATGTAATGTTGTGCTCTTCTTCAACTTTGTGTTCATGATTTCCCATAAACTTGACCAAATTTCCCAATAAATTGAGAATCTTGATCAGAAATAATCAAAGTAGGTAACCCAAAATGAACCCATAAGTTTTAGAAGAACATCTTTGTAGTTTGTTCAGCTGCAACACACACATTTTTCTAAAAATATCCTGACCTTTCCTAGACATTGGTAGTCCCCCAAAAATATCGATAGAAATAATTTCCCAACTATGAGAAGGGATAGGAAGTAGAGTGTACAAACCCAATTTCCTGTTACTTGGCTTGCTAGTAGCGCACATAGAACATCCTTTTACATATCTTGATACAGTTTCATTCATAAAAGGCCAATAACAATACCTCTATAGTTGAGCAATTGTTTTTCCTGCACCAAAGTGACCAACAATAAGAGAATTATGGGATTCTATTATGAAATTAATTCTTTCACCCTGTCGAATACACAACTTTCCAATATTATACAACAACTTGTTGTCTGCTCAACTTAGTGTTCCTAAATTGAGGTCATAAATTGCCAACCAAGGCTAGTAAATTGCTGAAGTGAGGTGCACTATATGTGCCTAGGTATTTGTTTCTCACTACGTTGTGTTTAGTGTTTTTATGATGTTTTTGGTTTTGTGGTTTTATGTTAAGAAGGAAAAGAACTAAATTTTGATAAAGAACATTTGTTGGTCACACTAAAAACAGAGCTAAACCTATTCTAAATTATGTGTGGCATTCAGAAAATGCAAAACTTGACAATAACTCATAACATGAATTCAATAACTCATAACATGAATTCAATAACTCATAACATAAACTCAATCCAATTCATTAATTAGGAATATGTTGGAATAGCTTGAGAAAAGGATGAGTTGAATGCAGTGAGGTTCTAAGTAAACAACAACCTACAATGTCATAGGGAAGATCATATCCATGGCTAGAAATCTGTTGGAATACATTTGGAAAAGATAGTCTGCAACACAATGAGGAACTCTACCTTAAATTAACCTATGATACTGAAATTATTCCATTTTGCAACTTAAATTGTCACTACTAAGCCTTATTCAAAAATTAGAAGTCTTTTGGAATAGTTTTGGGAAAAAGGCTATTTGCACAATTATAAGAGATTACAGAACAGTCAAGGCATTGAACTGATATCACTAATTCCTGTCCGTATGGTGATATGTTGGAAGAGATTAATAACAAGAGTAGTTTTGTAAATAATGAAGGCCTTAGTCTAATATAATAGAACCATCATGCAACTAACTAATGAAACTTGAAATACATTAAGCAAAATTGAACAAGAATGCAATCAATCAAACTTGAAACACAGTGACCACAACTGAACTAGAATGAAACTATTCAAGCTTGAAATACATTAAAAAAAATCAAACTAGAATGCCATTAACCTCCGGAGTATTACAACTAAGCTAAAATGCAACTAATCTCTAAAATTCCACAGCCCTATCTCGTTCAATATGAGTGATATTTTGGAACAGTTTGTAAGAACAAGTCTGGCTGTATTGTAAATAACATAAAACATAAAGTTCTGAAAAAATGCAACTAATTCCTAAAATACTACAGTCATATCTCGTTCAATGTTAGTAATGTTTTGGAATAATTCGTAAGAATAAGACTAGTTGTAGCATTCACTGCAAGTGAGTATAAAAACACAAAGTTCAGAAAATTGCTTAAACTAGGAATGAAAAGAAAAAAGGCTAAAGTTACTTATCTAAACCATATGAACAAAAGCTTCTCGGGCAGTAGGGGCCCTCTACCACCAGATTAGCATACAAATCTCCTTAATATTGCCTCAGATTTTGCAATAAAGAGATGCTTGTTTCATTAAAAGGGAAAATACTTTAAAACGAAATATTACGGTCTTCTGAGATCTAGCAACAAAACAAAATCTAGCTAGCCATTTCTCGGTCTCCGGAGTCATTATTATAAGAAAATTACATAACTGCCCTTGAGATAAAACAGGAATAAATGTATTTCCCAACTAAAATCAAACTAGAACTCTGGTGGTGGTCTCGTACTATGATTAAGGACATCTGTACAGTCCTTGTCCTATTAGAAGTCTATCTCCTAGTTTTGGTTTCCCACGTGCATAACCACCTGTAGAATTTTGCTCAGACTTTGTAGGGAGCAAGGAACGATGTGGATGAAGTCTGGAATTCACCCATATGCGTTTTTCCTTGAGGTGACACCTGGAACCTGTGAAAACATGAAGACAGCTGCGGAATCGGCAACTAGCTACAGAATGGTTGCATTCTGTAGCTAAGTCTAGTCAAAAATTACTATAACAACAAAACCATGAAAGTGTAGCAAGTTATTCATTATATACATTCTTAAAGAAACTTTAATTAATCCTATTGATCATTTAATCCTGTAATTGATAAGGAACAAAGGAAATGAAGTGAAATGTGGTGAAAGAAAAGGACATCTTTGGAGCTCAACATACCCCCACTGCAAAGTTTTTGCATGTCCCCATGCAATCAACCCATATATTCTGAGACTTCTGCTAGGACATCTAGGCTCCTTCTTCTGCTTTGCCTAATATTTAATGGTCTCCTAGGCTTCTTTATGACGAACTTGAATCTCAAATTTATAAGTGACCAGCTCAACTTTTTGTTTTTCTTTTTCAATTTATCACTAGCCTTGTACAACTTTTCCATTTGCAGAGAGAGAGTTGTATTCATATCACTTTTCAGCTTAACCTTCTCCCTTAAAATTTCATTCTCATTCTTGATATGCCTATTGAGCACTTCTAACTCATATTTGTCTCTTCTTAGTACATAAATTGCAGATTTTGGTGGGCTAGGAGTTATGTTTCTACTTTCCGAGGCTCTCTTCTCTAATGTCTCGACATAATTATAAATTTGTTGTTGTGTTGGTTCTATCTCTGGAGCTCCTTCATCAATATCCTCCTCGTACTGGTACTCAGGTGATCTAGCAGTAGGTGTTTCTTCATCCTCAATGTTTATGATTCCCGTTTGTCTAACCCCTGTTTTTTTCAATATACCTCTGAGTTTGTGGCTCCGTCTTGGTTGAGATGGTCCTTCACCTTTCTCTTTGGCATATTTTCTTATTATCCTCTCCCTCTTAAGCTGCTTCTTAATTTCAGCCAATTTCTCAGAAATCATCTCTTCACTGTCCCCTTGTATTGATTTACCAGTTTTAGTTTCAACAGCTTTGGAAATTTCCCTTCTCCTGCTTCTTCTTGTAGGTTTGCCTTCAGGTGGAGATTCCTTGGGTTCTTCAAAGTGATTCCTTACTGGAAACTCATCCCAATTATCTCCCATTTTTCTCAAATGATGTTCAATTAGGATTTTGACTAAACCATGGTGATACAAACTGGTTTCTAGAAATTGAACCCTCTTTTGAACATTAGAGGCCATTCTTTTCAGACTATGAAGTAGGAAAAAGGGAAAATTGATTTCTTCATCTAAGAAATGCATCATTAAACGAATATGATAAAAATAGAGGGTACCAAATCTTCCTTCACAAGTGATAAATTTTTGCAAAATGAGAAACATATTCGTCCATTTATTCTTCAGTGCCGAGCTAGGAATACCTTTCTTAAAAATGGAAACATCCATACCTGGTGTTTTGAGTATTTGCCTCCATGCCTCATTATGAAATTCCCTATTTTTGAACCAGCGTTCTCCTTGTCTGGGTAATTCTGTTGCTTCTGCAATGAAAGCCTCTATAATAGTGAATTTAATATCTCCTATTTCGACCTCTGCTCCATTGAAGGACCTTGCAAATGTTTTGGTTACCTCTTTATGAAAACCATTAAATTTTTCCAAAAATTGTAACCACCGAGCCTGCTGTAGCATTTCTTTGATTTGTGGATAACCTTCCAAGTACTTGGTTCCAACTGGTTCAGATCTTACTATGAGACCCATAGCTTCCTTTCTCAACCTTCAAATTACTGCTCCTCTGCTCACGGTGAAAATGGCCGTTAAAGAGATGTTTTTACTCTAAAGATGTTTCCTCTATTTTACAGACCGGAATGGCTAAGAATTGGCTACGGAAAGAAATGATATGGAGTGGTTATGAAATGAGTATAATGCGATGAGGATGATTCACACGGATTAATTATTTGAGAGCTATCACGGAAGAAAAGACCGTGGAAAAATTCTCATGTAAATTTCAAAATCATCACTAAATGCTTCGGGCTAGTGACGTGACTGATTAGGTCACTTCAGTACTTAACCGTTAAGTTTTAAATGATGATTTGGAATGGCAGAGTGAAAGGGATTTTTTCCAAAGTTTTTATGATAGGTTTGATAGGCATGATCAACACGACTAATTAAAATAACTTTTTGAATCATACATGACTTAACTATGCTAAAACTTTCATGATCTGTCACCATAATAATTTCATAACTTTTATCTTTGCCTTTTCTTTGATTTTTTTTTTGTGGTTTTGATATGCCTTGTCCTCCTTTGAAAATAATTGATCTTCAGTCCTCATAACTCCTTTGATTTTTCTTGTTCTCTTAGATATGCAGGGTCAATTTGTTGCTAAATCAAGTGATTATAGGATAGTGCCTTCAGGATCTTTGGCTGCAGAATGTCTGACTGGCTGCAGAATGTCTGACTGATTGCAGAATGTACCTGTAGAAGTCTTAAAACATGGAATGGAATGTTGTATGAAATGAGTTAAAAATGGATAATAAAATATGGTGTAATGGAGTATGAGTGAAGTGAATAATGGAATGAAATGAATCACAATTATGAAGTGGATTGAAGTATGGAAAGTGACCTGCAACTTATGATTTGTATTATTCAATTGCAGAAAAAGATCAAATTTTTAAAAATCTAAGATGGAAATGAGGTGGACCATGGAATGAAATGAATGAAGTATGGAATGAAGTGGAGTATGGATGAATGGAATGAAATGGAGTATGGATGAATGGAATGAAATGAATCATAAGTGAAATATGGGTTTGCACTTATGATTTTGTAATAGCTGCTTGCAGAAAAAGAACAAATTTGAAAAGCTAAAGTGTCAGAAAGATTCTGATTTTCACTCTATCTTTTCTGTATAAACATGCTAATCAGTGATTAGTTTTCATGTTTATACTTTTTTTTCTTTTTCTTTTTTTTTAATGCTTTTGAATTCAGAAAATTCAACTAAGTTGATGAAGAAGAAAAATTCTTCTTCATTAACTTCACATCATTGTTTTCCTAAAATCTCTTGACAAATTCTTCTCTCGAAAGTGGCTTATGATACAGCTTCAATATGTGACCATTTACAAGAAAAGTGACCTTCTCTTCATCTATTGTCCTGATCTTTATTTCTCCATTGTCAAAAATTCTTATAATTTCATAAGGCCCAAGCCAATGTGTTTGGAATTTACCTTGGAAATCCTTGAACTTTGAATCAAACAAGAGAACCCAGTCACCTTCTTTGAACTTATTTTCCTTGATGTACTTATCATGCCATCTAGTCCTTTGTTGTTGGACTATACTTGTTTTCTAAACTGCATCTTGTCTGATCTCATCCAATTCATTAATCTGCTCCAATCTGTGCTTTTGTGCCTCTCTTAGATCAAGTCCTAGCTGAACTGCCATTTTAAAAGTTTGAATCTGAAACTCTATGGGAAACAAAACCTATTTTCCATAAACAAGTTCATAAGGAGTATGGCATGTTGTGCTTCTCCATGTAGTTCTATAGGCCCACAAAGCTTCAGGAAGCCTGTTTACCCAATCTCTTCTATGTAAATGGACAGTCTTTGTTAGGATCCCTTCAATGACTTTATTGGTAGATTCCACTTGACCATTTGCTTGTGGATGATAGGGAGTATATTTTTTGTGTCTGATTTTGTACCTCTCCATCATTTGTTCCACTAGATTTGATGTAAATTGAGCTCCTTGATCTGTAAAAATTTACCTTGGGACACCAAAACGAGTAAAAATATCCTCAAAAATAAAATTAACTACAGATGCTTCAGTATCATAAAGTAATGGCTTGGCCTCTACCCATTTGGTAACATAATCAGTGCAAACTAATATATATTTCTTTTGTCTTGATGGAGGACTAATAGGTCCTACAAAATCTAAAGCCCATTTTTCAAAAGGTTCAATATGTACCTGAGGATGAAATGGCATCTCACCAGAAGGAGAAGGTTTCCCTACCCTTTGGCAACTGTCACACCTTTTGACATACTCTTTAGCATCTTTAAAAAGGGATGGAAAATAATATCCTAAATGAAGGATCTTATAAGCTGTTCTTTTATCAGCAAAGTGTCTGCCACAAGGTTCATCATGACATGCTTTGAGGATCTCAGGCATCTGATCTTCCCAAACACATCTCCTAATGATAAAATCTGGATCTGTTTTGTATAACTCATTAGCAACCCATGAATATTTTTCACTGTCATAAATGATCTTTCTTTTGTCTCTTGCATTCATTATTGAAGGAAATTTCCCTGAAACTAAATAATTAGCAATGTCAGCAAACCAAGGAGTCTGAGTATAAATTTCAAAAAGATATTCATCAGAGAATTGATCTTCAACTGGAGTATTGTCTTTGATGTTTTGGAGTCTAGATAGGAAATCGGCTACTGTGTTTTGTTTTCCTAGCCTATCTAGAATGGTAATGTTGAATTCTTATAAAAGCAATAACCATCTTATGACTCTGCCATTAGTAATTTATTTGTTCATTAGATATCTAATTGCAGAGTGATATTTGTGAACAAAAGTTTCATAGCCTGTTATATAGTGTCTGAATTTGTTTATGGCATGAACAACAGCTAAAAACTCTTTTTCAGTTACAGTATAGTTTAACTCTGAAGGAGTCAAATTTTTACTGGTATAGTAGATGGCATAAGGAATCAGGTATTTTTGTCCCAATACTACTCCTAATTTTGTATCTGAGGCATCTATTGAAATATGAAAAGGTAACTTCCAGTTAGGTCCCCTTAAAATAGGTGCTTCAGAGATTTTTGTTTTCAGGGTCTCAAAGGCTAACTAGCAATCAGGATTCCACTTGAATTCACAGTCCTTGGTAGTAATTTGAAAAGTGGAGATGCTATCTTGGTGAAGTTTTCTATAAACCTTCGATAATATCCTGTAAATCCTAGAAAACTCCTAACATATTTTTGACAACTTGGAATAGATAAGTTAGAGATGACTTAAACTTTTGACTCATCAACTCTAATCCCATCCCCTGAAATGTGATGTCCTAAAACAATTCCTTCAGTAAACATCATAAAACACTTCTCATGACTAAGTGAAATATTTGCTTCTTTACATCTCTTTAAAACTTTTTCCAAGTTTGTTAAGGCTTCTTCAAATTTGTTTCCATAAACTGTGAAATCATCCATATATACCTCTACACAATCATGTATTATATCTGAAAAGATTCCTAGTACTGCCCTTTGAAATGTTGCAGGTGCATTGCATAATCCAAATGGCAATACTCGGTAAGCATAGGTACCCCAAGGACAGGTAAATTTGGTTTTGTCTTGATCTTCAAGTGCTACTTGGATTTGATTATAACCACTAAACCCAACTAAAAATGAGAAGTACTTTTTTCCAGCTAATGTATCTAATACCTGATCTACAAAAGGTAGGGGAAAATGATCTTTAAGAGTAGCTTTGTTAATTCTTGGTAGTCAATACATACCCTCCATTTACCATTTTTCTTTGGCACAATTACCAAAGGAGAAACCCACTGACTATCTGAAATGGGATAGATGAAGTTAACATTTAGCAATTTCTGCAATTCTTCCTTAACAATCTCCCTAAGATTTGGATTCATCTGTCTCTGAGGTTGTCTGATTGGTTTACAATTTTCCTCTATATAGATGTGATGAGTGCAAGTCTTGGGGCTTATCCCTTTCATATCAGTGTACTCCCATGCATATGCAGAAGAATGTCTCTGTAAGATCTTGACTAGCCCCTCTTGTTGAGATTTCTCTAAGTTCTTGTTTATGTTTAAGGTTTTTCCTGGAAATATCTCAATTTTAGAGATGCCAAATTTATCCATGGAATAAAGAGACATCTACCTTGATGATAAAAACTCAATGTTGGATTCTTCTTGAAATTGTTCATGCTTATATTCTGAAGAGGATTCAAATTTTTCTAAGGTATTCAAAATCTGGCTATCTTCACTAATTTCTGAAATTGTGAAGAGAGGTTGTAAGTCTTCCTCATCCTCTATCCATTGAGTATCATCTAATTCTGTAATTGTTCTTGCTGGATGATACAAGGTAAATTTCTTGGTTGAACTACCGTAAGAGATGTACATATCACCGAATCTACAACTAATGAAAGCATCAACTGTAGCTAACCAAGGTCTTCCTAATATAATAGGATTTCCTCCTCGATTATTCTTAGGAGTTAGGATCATAAAATCCACAGGATATTCCCAAGAATCTAGGGACACTGGAATGTCTTCTATTACCCCATCAGGTTTGATCACAGATCTGTCTGCTAATTGTAATAATGTGGGTGTAAAAAGAAGATTAGGAAGTTTCAGTTTCTCCATGATTTGTCTACTCATAATATTGATTGCTGCTCCTAAATCAATAAGTGTGTTTTGGATCTCAATTCCATTGATGTGAATTTTAACAACTGGATTTCCTGGGTCTAGATACTTTGGAATAGCAATCTTACCCATCATGATATCTGCTATTTTTCCTGCCAGTTGAATTTTCTTTATCTCTCTTATTCTTTTTCCTGTTTTCTTCATGCTCAACTCCTTTATTGTCTTTGCTAAGATTGGAATTTCCTTGATGGCTTGTAATAATGGGATATTAATACAAACATTTCTCAGCTCATCTAGGAAATCATAATTAGGCACCATAATTTGTTTTTCTACACCCTTATCAATTTGTAATATTTCTGGAAAGGGAGGTGTAGAAGTGGATGTTGATGGCTGCTCTAATATAGGAGTTGAAATTATTGGTTCTTTTTGTTTTGATTTTTCAATGTTTGAGTCTTGGAAAGTTGTGTTCTCTTCAAGACTTTTATTTACCCGTAGAGAATCTTCCTCAGAATTGTCTTTCTCTTGTATGATTACAGAAGGTTTCCTCTTTTCAAGTATTCTTCCAGACCTAAGTTGAACATCACTGAGGTCTAAAGGAGTGATCAAATAAGTTGGAAACTGTTGGCCTTCTATCATGTATGTGTTCTGAGGATTTTTATTGTGCAGGCAACTGATTTGTTTTCTGAGGAAATGGTAATGGAAGTGGTTGATTTTGATGTTGTGGATTTTGAGGATTTTGTTGGGGAGAGAAATGTGGATATGGTGGATAGGATGGTGGATATTGGTAATACTGAGAGTATCTTCCATAGGGACTTTGTGCTCATTGCGCCCAATTTTGTGATTGATTTTGAAATTGGGGCCAAGGTTGCTGCCAAGAATTCCAATTTGGTGTGGGTTGATTATACAACTGATCATGAAATCCTTGTGTTTGAGGTCCTTGCCAAGGCCTCCTGGAGACAAAATTGAGAGATTTTGTGGAACTTGTAGGAGTTTCTTCTTGAAAGATAGCTTTAAGACTAGGAAGTGAAGGACAACTCTTGGTCTCATGTTTTTATGAACAAATTACACAAGTCTCTACAACTTTTGCATCCAAAGGGAACTCTCTCAAGGCATGTTTCTTTCTACATTTGGGACAAAAGATTGCTAAGGCATCAGATTCAGCTTTTTTCTTGTTTTGTAACTTAAGGGTGTCTATTTGTTCACTAAGACTCCCTAAGATATCAGATTTGAATTCATCAAGCATATGTCCTATTTATGCCCTACTTATTGTCCCAGAAGCAGACTTACTTGCCCTTGCAAGAGCAGGGTCTCTTGGTCCTTTGACAGTTTTAGATTTTCCTCTTGAAATATTAATACATAATTCAACTATTTCAGGTAATGTGAGCTGAGATATATCCCCTTTTCCCATCATGTTAAGGATATCTAACCATTCATCCCTAATTGTCTTCAGCAAGAGAGCTTTCAAGGTGTCTTGGTCTAAGTTTTCCATTTTTTCCCTCTTGATGTTATAGTTAAACCTCTCCAAAAAATCTTCCAAATTTTCATCCTCTTTTTGTAACATTTTTAACACTTCCTCCTTATGGTTTACTGGAATACAGTAATCCAAATACTTCTCTAGAAATGTTTGTTTCATGTCTTCCCATGTCCTAATAGAACTGTTGATTAAACTCATAAACCATTTTAATGCTGCTCCTTTCAATGTTGAAGGGAATAGTTTAAGTTTTTGAGCATCTTGCAAGTAGTCATAGGTTCTACATAGGACTTCAAATTCAAATAGGAAGGTTTCAGGATCTTCAGTTTTAAGTCCATAAAAGTTTGGAAGGACAGAGGGTGAAATGTTTTTCATAGTTGCATTGGTTCCTTCATCTACTATAGGAAACCCAAAAGAGCTTCCCATTTCTCTTCTACCTCTTCCCATGCCTCCTTCTCCTTCTGCACCTCTACCTCTACCTCTACCCCCTCAAAATAGTGTGTGTTCTCCATTAAAGACTCCTCCTCCCCCTTCTTCCGCCATAGTTGATTCTTCTGTGGAAGTGGAAAAGTTTGTATCTCTAGCAAGGATCCTTGAATATTCTTCTAAGACAGGTTCAGTGGATGAAGTGGAAGGTCTTTCTAATGGAATATATGATCTTAAGTCCTCTGAGAGTCTAGGATCAGTAAAGGATGGAATGTGGGTTTGAGTTGAAGGTGTGCTGGCTCTTGGTCTTGGTGAAACAAGTGGTGTTCTAGGAATCAAGCTTCTGCTTCTTATGAATCTACCCCTTGAGTCTCTTTCTCTACGCATATCATTATTTTTGGGAGGTAAGAAACAAGGCTACCTAGTTACACTTCCCCAGCAATGGCGCCAAAAATGTCTGCTCAACTTAGTGTTCCTAAATTAAGGTCATAAATTGTCAACCAGGGCTAGTAAACTACTGAAGTGAGGTGCACTATATGTGCCTAGGTATCTGTTTCTCACTACTTTGTGTTTAGTGTTTTTATGATGTTTTTGGTTTTGTGGTTTTATGTTAAGAAGGAAAAGAACTAAATGTTGATAAAGAACAGTTGTTGGTCACACTAAAAATAGAGCAAAACCTATTCTAAATTATGTGTGGCATTCAGAAAATGCAAAACTTGACAATAACTCATAACATGAATTCAATAAATCATAACATGAATTCAATAACTCATAACATAAACTCAATCCAATTCGTTCATTAGGAATATGTTGGAATAGCTTGAGAAAAGGATGAGTTGAATGCAGTGAGGTTCTAAGTAAAAAACAACCTACAAAATCACAGGGAAGATCTTATCCAGGGCTTGAAATATGTTGGAATACATTTGGAAAAGATAGTCTGCAACACAATGAGGAACTCTACCTTAAATTAACCTATGATACTGAAATTATTCCATTCTGCAGCTTAAATTGTCACTACTAAGCCTTATTCAGAAATTAGAAGTCTTTTGGAATAGTTTTGGGAAAAAGGCTATTTGCACAATTGTAAGAGATTGCAGAACAGTCAAGGCCTTGAACTGATATCACTTATTCCTGTCCGTATGGTGATATGTTGGAAGAGATTAATAACAAGAGTAGTTTTGTAAATAATGAAGGCATTAGTCTAATAGAACAGAACCATCATGCAACTAACTAATGAATCTTGAAATACATTAAGCAAAACTGAACAAGAATGCAATCAATCAAACTTGAAACACAGTGACCACAACTGAACTAGAATGCAACTAATCAAGCTTGAAATACATTAAACAAAATCAAACTAGAATGCCATTAACCTCCAGAGTATTACAACTGAGCTAAAATGCAACTAATCTCTAAAATTCCACAGCCCTATCTCGTTCAATATGAGTGATATTTTGGAACAATTTGTAAGAACAAGTCTGGCTGTATTGTAAATAACATAAAACATAAAGTTCTGAAAAAATGCAACTAATTCCTAAAATACTACAGTCATATCTCGTTCAATGTTAGTAATGTTTTGGAATAATTCGTAAGAATAAGACTAGCTGTAGCATTCATTGCAAGTGAGTATAAAAACACAAAGTTCAGAAAATTGCTTAAACTAGGAATGAAAAGAAAAAAGGCTAAAGTTACTTATCTAAACCATATGAACAAAAGCTTCTCGGGCAGTAGGGGCCCTCTACCACCGGATTAGCATACAAATCTCCTTAATATTGCCTCATATCTTGCAATAAAGCAATGCTTCTTTCATTAAAAGGGAAAATACTTTAAAACAGAGTATTACGGTCTTCTGAGATCTAGCAACATAACAAAATATAGCTAGCCGTTTCTCGGTCTCCCAAGTCATTCTTATAAGAAAATTACATAACTGCCCTTGAGATAAAACAGGAATAAATTTCTTTCCCAACTAAAATCAAACTAGAACTCTGGTGGTGGTCTTGTACTATGATTAAGTACATCTGTACAGTCCTTGTCCTATTAGAAGTCTATCTCCTAGTTTTGGTTTCCCACATGCATAACCACCTGTAGAATTATGCTCAGACTTCATAGGGAGCAAGGAACGATGTGGATGAAGTCTGGAATTTACCCATATGCGTTTTTCCTTGAGGTGACACCTGGAACCTGTGAAAACATGAAGACAGCTGCGGAATCGGCAACTAGCTACAGAATGGCTACATTCTGTAGCTAAGTCTAGTAAAAAATTACTATAACAACAAAACCATGAAAGTGTAGCAAGTTAGTCATTATATACATTCTTAAAGCAGATTTAATTAATCCTATTGATCATTTAAGCCTGTAATTGATAAGGAAAAAAGGAAATGAAGTGAAATGTGGTGAAAGAAAAGGACCTCTTTGGAGCTCAACACTTGTTATGAACATGATAATCCAACTCTTCAACAATATAATTTCCTTGACTAAAAGTTGAAAAAACATCTTTAAAATCTTCATCTTGGGCATATTTTTCAATATAACTTTCATGCATGATTGAGTTATGCTTAAGAATGACATATTCATTAACAATATTCCTTGATAACATATCTACAACTTTTTTGTGAATACCTTTCTTATCCCTGATAACCAGATGAAATTGTCGCAGAAATCCCATCCATCTGAAATGTCTAGCGTGTTCTATCTTAGTTTGCGATTGTAAATATTGCAAAGGTTGATGGTTATTATGAATAATCGTTTCTTTACCCATCAAATAATTCTTCCATCTCTTCATGCTTTATACCAAAGCATACAACTCTTTATCATAAGTTGGATAGCTAATTACTGCATTGGAAAATGTTTCAAAATGATAACATATTAGCTTACCGTGTTGCATCAATATTGCTCCCATAGCATATTCTCTTGCATCGATTTGAATTTCAAATGGTTGCTTGAGATTTGTAAGTGTTAGAACTGGTGTTGTAATTATTTTCTCTTTCAAAGTGTCCAAGGATTTTTGTTGCTTGCCTCCCCTATGAAAGACCTACTTCACACTTTTCAAAGCATGTAACGGTGTTGTAATGAATGAGAAGTTAGCGATAAATTTTCTCCAATATTGGGTTGCTCCCAAAAATATTATAAATTTTGTTACATTATTGGGTTTAGGCCAATTCACAGTAACAACATTGGAGGGATCAATTTTCAATTCACCACCTCCTATAATATGACCTAATTAAACCAAAGAGGTTTTCCCAAATTCAAATTTAGACATCTTCAAATACAACTTTTCCTTTTTCAGGACATCTAAAACTTGCTTTGCATGATTGACATGCTCTTGATGAGTCTTTCTAAAAATCGTGATATCATCTAAGTAGACTATGAAAAAATCATCAGGGAATGGTTGCAATACATCATTCATAACTCTCATGAATGTGCCAAGTGAAATACAAAGCCCAAACGACATAACTAACCATTCAAACAATCCTTGTTTTGTCTTGAAAGAAGATTTCCAAATATCATATTCAACAATCATTATCATATGATAACCACTTCACAATTCTAACTTAGTAAAATAAACAACATCCTTTAACTGATCTAGAAAATCATCAATGCGAGGAAGAGGGGAGTGATTCTTTATCGTAATATTGTTCAAAACTCGGAAATCCACACACATGTTCCATGTGCCATATTCCTTTGAAACCAAAACAAAAAGATACCCACAAGGAGTTGTACTAGGTATGATGACCCCTTTTTCAAGTTGTTCTTAGATTTTCTTCTTAGTCTCTTTATTCTCCAAAACTAACATTCTATACATTCCAATATTCAAAAGTGGTGCATCCTGCTGCAATTGTATCTCATGTTGGCTTCTTGGTTTTGAATTTAACCCTTCAAGTTGCTAAAACATCTTGTCATAAGTGTTAAAAACTTCAACCATTCATGGTTGAGTTTAGAATCGCATCCTAAGAAAGCTTCAGATTCAACAGTATCTTTAGCTTTAATCATCAACAACACAAAATTCTTGCTAGCATTCACAAGCCTTTTCATTTGACCTACACTAACAAGAGATAAGTTCATATTCTTGCGATGTACTCTAACAATATACTCAACTCCATCTTTGAAAATATGATATTTTTTCTCATGATAATAGAATATGGATTTTCGGTCATATAAATATGGACTCCCTAAGACAGTCCCACAAATATCAAGTGACATAACATCAATCTCTACCTCATCTATTAAATTAACAATGATGGAAAATTTGAGTTTAAATTTTCTTGTCGCTTGCAATTTAGCATCATCACATACCCAACCCAAGAGATAAGGTTTTTCATGAGGTGTAGTCTCTAAATTAAGTTTCTTGACAATTGTTTCAGAGATAAAATTGACTTAAGATCCACTATCAAATTATGTATCAACCTCTATATGTTTTGTAATGACATTGATATGAAAAAATCACTTCTTTCTTTATCATTTTGAGATTCAACAAGCTTGCTAGAAGAACTAGTACTTGTGTTAGAAGTTATACCTTTCATTCCCATGTTTTTGTTTTTGGTTTCACCACCTGAATCAGATCATAGATCTTGTTAAGTTGTAGCAACAATATTTTTTTCCCCTTGTTTTTTTTTTGGTAAGTTAGGCTAAACTACATTGATTCGAAGTAAAACATTACATATTCTACAGGACTTAGTTGGTAAGATACGCTTACCCAATCCCAGCCTTCATTGCTTTCAAAGTAGCGTAGGCATAGGGCTGCCTCCATGGAGGAAACCAGCCTTGTAATAACATCAAACAGAAAATTACAAAATGTGTTGTGGAACTTGTGAAAGAAAAAATTCTATTATATGAGCTGAAATAATAGAAAATTGAAAAGAGTTAAGTGACTGCACAGTCATGGTGTTCATGCATCGTCCTCGGTGTTTGGGCCCTCCTCCTCGATACGATAACTGTCCTCTTGTGCTATGGCCTCCTCCTCAACAGTAGGTAGACGTTCAGGCCTAGAAGCAGGTGCGCAAATAATGGGAGCGATCGGGTACTCAGCATCTGGTACTTGCGTCCAAACGCCCTCCGATTCCATGATCCATACATTGGTGTCTTCCCCCACGGCCTCTTGAATCGGAACAGACTCAATTTTACGGGGCATGGGGTGCCCCTGGTGCGCGATGGTGGATTTCTTGGGTCCGCTTCTGCCTCTCTGCATTTCCTAAATAGAAGCATCCTCCTCTTGTTCAAGAGTAGGGCTGTAAGGAGCATCCCTGGCATGACTGCCAGAAGAAGAGCCCTCAAAGGATTCCAAATGATTATCTGGCCCTCGCTAGTAGCATCTAGGGAATGCGCCTCTTTGGTTGACCCCGATTTTCCTTTGGCACAGACGCGGAGCCATGGGATAGTGAAGAAACAAAGGGGGGGGGGGGGGGCGCGGGAAGGTATTGAAAATTTTCTCTTTGGGGGGTGATTAATACATGAGCAAAGACGAGAAGTGTGTAGTTGAGTGATATTGGGCAAGGTGGCGTGCAGGTGGGGGGTGCGCAGCTAGGGGATCTTGTTGATGGGAGTGTGCAGTCGGGAAACGCTAGTAATGCAGGGGGAGCCAAAGGGAGGTGTGTAGTAAGGAAGGTGCGCAGCTGAGAGGGTGCCCAGTGGCTTGGAACTAGGGGAGAGGCTGCCCAGTGGGTGGAGCGCGCAAGTGTGTTGAAACTGAAGCAGAATGGCTAAGGGGGCGAGGAGGGCTTTGCAAACCATACGAAGAAAACTTTGAATGACACTATGTAGAGGGGCCTCTTCTTTTGTATACCTATGGCACAATCGTAGATGTTGTGCATTATTGTGACATGCTCTCATGTGCATGTTGCGACAGTTCTCATGTGGTAGCATGTTCTTCGAGTTATGGCAGTGAATCATGTTTATCAGGGAGCTAATTCAAATTATTGCAGTGGAGAGGTTCCACCCCAGGTGGTTGCTAGCATTGTGTATCTTCATCATCCCGTGCCTCTGTAACCTCTTGCGAATTATTATAGAGAGTTAGTTCCACTTCAGGTGAAGGCATGTGTTGCAGATCTTCGTCAGCTCCTACGTGGGAGGGAACGTTTTCATGTGTGCACGTCATGTCACCTGCATCTAAGGAGAGATGGTCCTTTTGAATGAATTTTTTTCATTCCATACGTAAGGAGTCATCCTCAATCTGAGAGAGGTTAGAGTAATGCAGCGTGTTATGGCTTTCCACACCCTTTTTGGCTAGGAGATCCACAACAGTGTTCACTTTTCTGTGCACATGGTGAAAATTTATTGCCATGTGATTTTGTATCAACTGTTCCAGGAGTTTGAGCCTATTAGCGAGCCTCCAGCTGGTGGAGACCTTTGAGGAGGAGGAGCCATGAAGAATTTGAGTGGTAGCCTGAGCGATTATTTGCCAGTATCCCTCTATTTCCAGTGGAAAAAATTTGAACTCAATGGCTCTCGAGATGCCCTAGATGATCCCCTCTAACTCTGCAGATTTGTTATTGTCTCATCCCATGTTTTCGTAGAAGACCAAAAGGGGTTTACCATGCAAGTCTCTGAAGATACCTCTGAATCTATCATTTTTGGGGTTGCCTTTGGAGGCTCCATCGAAGTTTCATTTGAAGAAACCGATTGGTGGGGGATTCCATTGTTCAGGTACGATGGTTCTTCTGGCATTCCTTAGGGGGTTTTCCAAAGGGATGTTGATGCTCATATGCCAATTGTTCCAAATATTGCATTTATCAGTAGTTGTCAGGATATCTTCCTTACTCCAAGGAGTTATGGCAAGAGTTTCTGTGATATTTTTGTATAGCCTTGCCCATATTTGCTCTCGATTGGAGGCCTTGTCTTTAAAGATCTGGCTATTTCTTTCTTTTCATATGTTCCGTATATGAGGCCCGGAATCAAATTCGTCGTAGTTGATTCGTAAGGTTCCTATAGTACTGCTTTTGCGTCCGTTTTCTGATGGTATTGATGATGTTACCCCTCTCTCTGTTGGTATGTCTGCATAGATTTGCGATCTTGTCCCATAGGGCATTGGATATGGGGCAAAGGTCCAACAAGTGATCGATGGATTCGTTGTATTCTTGGAAAAAAGGGCATCTTGAGGGTCCCAAAAATCCTCGTTTCAGTAGATTCTCCCATGTTAGTGTTATGAAACCAGCTCCAAAAATAGAAGAAAAGAGAGATCAACGCCTTAGAAATCAACCACTTTGAGCAGGAAATCTCCAATACATTACATAAATGAACAATTATTGGATGATACAAATGAAAAAACCTCCTTTCATATATAGGAATCCATGGGGTCACAATATAATCCAAGCCAACCTAACAATAATAATGTAAGGGCACAATAATAACAATATTGGGGTTACAGGGGTACAACAATAACAATAAGGGGGTTATACTAACAAGAATAAGGGACTATACTAGTAATATAGGGACCTAACATGCCCCTCTCCTTCAAAAAAATGTTTTCCTCAACGCTTGAGTAGCTCTGGATGCTTTTGTATAAAATTATCATCCTCCCATGTAGAATCTTCAGTGGGTAAGTTCTTCCACTTGATGAGATACTCTCGAAATTGATCGATTCCATAATTGTCGAGTTCTGCTTTCCATGACCGCTTCATGTTCCAGCAAGGATTTTTCCTTCCTCTTCAAGTTCTGGCAATATTGTTTGAACTGGAAGATTTTCACCTATAAGCTTCTTTAAGCATGAAACATGGAAAACTGGATGCACTCGTGAAGAATTAGGAAGCTCCAATTTGTATGCCATAGTACCAATATTTTGCAACACCTTCTAAGGACCATACTACTTTAGCGATAATTTATTATCCCTCTTAGCTTGCTTGAGGAACATTTGTTTTTATGGTTGTAGCTGTAAAAATACCAAGTCTCCTAAATTAAAACTTCTCTCGTTGTGATGTTGATTTGCTTGTTGTTTCATTCGATTTTGTGCCAAATTCAGGTTATCCTTTAAGAGTTTCGAGAACTTCTGTCATGCTCGAGGATCTTCCACTCGCTTGAACCTTCAAATTTTCTTAAATATGATGTGATGATGGTGCATTATTATCCATAAAGTGCCATAAATGTTGTCATTTTTTTTGCGCATGGAAGGAAGTGTTATACCACCATTCAGAGAGAGGTAACCACTTGACCCATTGTGTTTGTTTATCAGATACAAAACAACGAAGATATCCTTCCAAACATTTATTTACTATCTCAGTTTGACAATCGGATTGAGGATGATAAGATGAGCTACGAGCTAATTGAGTACCCAAACAAGAAAATAACTCCGTCCAAAAATTTCCAGTGAAAATGGGATCTCTGTCGCTCACAATAACCCTTGGGGTTCCATGTAGCTTTTAAATTGTGTCCATAAATGTAGTAGCAATTGTACTTGCTTTAAATGGATAAGATAATGCACAAAATTTTGCATACTTCATAAGTCTATCAACTACCACCATGATGACACTCTTTCCTTCAGACTTAGGTAAACCTGTGATAAAATCCATTGAAATATCCTCCCAACATTGACTTGGAATGGATAAAGGTTGTAGAAGACCTAGGGTCTTAATTGTCTCAACTTTATTCTGCTAGAAAACCAAACATTCCACCACAAACTTTGAATATTAGATTTAAGGCCATCCCAAAAAATTTCTTTCTTCACCCTGTGGTAAGTTTTTAAAAATCTTGAGTGACCTCCTAAAGGAGAAGTGTGCAATTCCAAAAGAATATTATGTTTTAGTTTGGAAATCTTACAAAGATATAAGCGATCTTTGTACCATAAGGAATCATTTTTTCCAACTAAATGTATTAGATGTACTAGGATCTTGCTACAACTTTTGAATGAGTGTCCACACTTCTTCGTCTTTCTTCCATTCATCCCTTGCTTTGGTTATCCAATCTAGTTGGATAATAAAAACAACACAAAGCAATGCTTACACCTCTTCATTCTTTGTTAAGAGTGCATCTGCAACAACATTTAGCTTCCCCTTTTTGTAGATTATTTCAAAGTTATAACCCAACATGTTTGTGACCCATTTGTTGTTCTTCTCAAGATAGTATTTGTTCCAAAAAGTGTTTAAGAATATCATGATTATTTTTTACCTTGAAGTGTCTTCCCATTAGGTAAGGTCATGATTTATTTATTGCATGTAGTATTGCCAACATTTCCTTCTCATAAATAGCTTTATGTAAATAATTTCCTTTGATTGGATAACTTTCAAAAGAAATGAGTTTTCCTTCTTGCATTAAAACAACATAAATTCCATTTCCCGAGGCATCACATTCCACAATAAAGGCTTTTGTGAAGTCTCGCATAGCTAAGACCTATGCTAGTCACATTGCCTTTAAGATGTTCAAAGGCCTTAGTTGCTTCAGGAGTCCATGAAAATGCATCTTTCTTCAATAATGTTGTTAGAGGTGATGCTATTCTCTCATAATTCTTAACAAACTTGCAATAATACCCTGTTAACCCAAGAAATCCTTGCAACTACTTTATGGTTGTGGGGACTTTCCATTCCTTAATGGATTTAATTTTTTTAGGGTCTACCTAACACCCTCATGAGATACAATATGACCCACATATTCCACCTCTTGTACTCCAAAGAAACATTTGGATGTCTTTGCATATAATTTTTTCTCCTACAATAGTTTTAGCACCCTGTCAACATGTTGAACATGATCATTCCAGGACCTATTATAGATTATTATATCATAAAAAATAAATAGCACAAATTTTCTAAGGAAGGGTTTGAAAATGGAATTCATCAACCTTTGAAATGTAGAAGGTGCATTGGTAAGGCCAAAAGGCATGACGAAAAATTCATAATGATCCTCATGAGTTTGAAATTTGTTTTTCGGAATATCTTCAGTCTTCATTCTAATTTGATGATATCTTGAACGAAGATCAAACTTGGTAAGATAAATTGGTCCATGTAATTCATCCAATAATTCATCAATCATGTGAATGAGAAATTTATCTTTAATGGTGGAGCTTTGGTCAGCCCCTATAATCCTGACACATGTGCTATGATCCATCCTTCTTTGTGTACCAATACTACAAGAGCGTAGAAAGAACTTTTGACTAGGTTGAATTATACTTGCCTCTAACATTTCTGCAATCATACGCTCAATTTCGCTCTTCTGGACATAAGGATATCTATAAGGCCTGATGTTTGGAGGAACACTTCCTAGAATCAAAAGAATAGCATGATTATGATCACGAATAGCTGGGAGTCCTTTGGGAGTTTCAAACACCTTTGAATGATTGTCCAAGACTTCTTGGAGATCTGCAGAAATAGATGATTTTGATGTTGGAACTTCTAGTGAGCATAATTGTGCAATTACACCTTCTTGTTTTTTCTTTAGAAGCTTTGTCATGACATTAGAGCTTTATTATCTTTCCTGGCTTCCCTACGATACCCCGTAATTCGACTTCCTTTCCTTCTGATAAAAAAAAAAAAAAAGGTTCTTGAAAATTAAAAGCTATCGTCCCCAAATATTGTAACAATTGTACTCCTAGTACAACATCAGCGCCTCCCATTGGAATGGAAAGCATTGGAATATTCTACTATTATTCCCCCATGGTTAGCTTGATATTATGGCATTTTCCAGCAATTTATAGTTCCTCCATTTGAAACCATCACTTGACATTCCGAATGTCAAATGGTATAGCACCAATTCCTTGGCTACCTTACAATGAATTAAATTATGGGTACTACCTGAATCAATCACCACTATTACTTTTTTCTTCTTGATATGTCCTTATATCTTGAGAGTTTGAGGAGTGGTAATTCCTTCCAATGCATTACATGATATGGTCTGACTCATTTCTTCATCTTCTTGGGTTGGTTCCTAGTGTATATCCTCTTCTTGTTCATTTTCTTCCTCCTCTTCGCAATCTATGTAAAATAATTTCTTCTCAACACACTTATGACCTTTAGTGTATTTGCTATCACAACTATAGCAAAGCCCTTTTGCTCTTTTTTCTTCCAATTGTTGTGGTGTCAACCTTGTAGGTTGTGGAAGTCTAAGAGTAGCAACACTTCCATATTTATAGATGTGAGTGGTAGGCTTCCTTGTCGCCATAATTTTACATTCAATTTTTCTTGCCAACCTGAATGCCTTATCCAATGAATCAGGTTCCCAAAGGTGAACCTCATGTTGGATGTTATCCTTTAAAGTCCCTATGAAGACATCAATCCTGTGTTCCTCTGGAATATCAGATACCCTTATATTCAATTTTTGGAGGTCCTAAATGTGCTCCACCCCTGAACCCTTTTGTTTGAGATTATCAATTGGCTAAAGAAGGTGTTTCTATTTTTATCCTCATAATGTGCTATCATTTCCTCCATAAAAATTGACCAAGTGACAAAATTTTTACGAGAGAAAGCCATCGATACCATACAAATGTATTTCTTTCTAAATATAAAGTTTCAAGGCATACCTTTTGTGTCTTTTTCACATTATTGAGATCAAAATATTGCTCCATCTGTAGTATCCATGTTACAAGATCCTTTCCATCAAACTTCCTCATATCCATTTTTGGAATTTGGTGGTTCTTCCCTCCAACATTAGAGTTTATGAAATCACGATTAACATTTATTTTGTTCTCATCATGAGTTTCCTCTACTATATTTTCACCATTAGGAAAAATTTCTTGTATCAACTTTGTCAAACCTTCCATGTCTTCTTTTAGATCATTCTTCATGTTTTCCATCTTAGCTTCCATGTCATCCATCTTATATTCCATGCCAGCTTCCATGCCATCCATCTTAGCTTCCATTCCATTCTTCAAAACATCCATCTTAGATTCCACGCCTTTCTTCAAACCATCCATCTTAGCTTCCATGCCTTTCTTCAAAACTTTCATGTCATTCTTTGTTGCTCTTTGCGAGAGCGAATTTTGTTGCACTTGCTCTTGTAATTTTGATGTCATGTTGCCATTCTTCGTCTTCATGAGTCAAAGTAGAACCTTCTAAAGGCTTAATGGGTGTTGAATTCTTTTTAGGGACCATTTTAGAATCCAATACTGATGTCTATTCTACTATATGCCCTTGGAATCAATTCAACTTGATTCTTCAAACAAGACTTATGCAATTCGGAAAAAAACATACACACCTTTTACTTGATTTTGAGGAGCTCGATATTGAAATTGTCTTATCTTTATACTTGCAGATCCTCAATATATAAAATTCGGTCCTGTAGTAATCCTTTGAAGCTTCTTTCAAATTCCATAGGTCTAACTTGATTTGGATTCTTCAAGACAACGTTATGTCCAATCTCCCACAATGACCTAATTATGGACTAGTTCAGTAGATCAAACTTGTACGACTTGCCACGTGTCACTTTTTTCTCCTTTGGCTCTGAAATTTATAGAAAGGAAGCTATAGTCCTTGTACGTCCAGTCACTTTTTACAGAATTCCAATCTGACGCTCAGAGAGAGAGTTATGAAGATTTTCCCACTATCACCTCTTTGAGATGAAATTCGGGAACCTGAAAAAGACCTAACTTCCACAGATCATATCTCAGAAAATGTTACGAAACAAGCTCTAAAATTTTATGATGATGTTCCTTAGGCTTTTGGCTTCGTGCTCTAAAAATTTTAGCTTCTGAACCTTCATAGAAAACAAGTTGTAGCGAAAAGTCTGCGATGACATTTTTAAGTGAAATTCAGGAGCCTACAAAAGGCACTAACTTCCACAGATCATATCTCCAAAAATGTTGCGAACCAAGCTTTGAAATTTTGCGTCGATATTTCTCAGGATTACATCTTCGTACTCTAAAAATTTCAGCTTTTGAACCTTCATAGAAAAAAATTTATATTGAAAATTCCACAATGACCTGTTTGGATCAGTGAAACCCTAGAATCCAAAGCTCTGATACCAGATGTTGTGAAACCAACTCCAAAAATAGAAGAAAAGAGATATAAATGCCTTAAAAATAAGCCACTTCAAGGGGGAAACCTCCAATACATTACATGAATGAAAAATTCTTGGATGATACAAATTACAAAACCTCTTTTCTATATATAGGATTCCATGGGGCCACAATGTAATCCTAGTCGACCTAACAATAATAATTTAAGGGCACAATAACAACAATATGGGCGTTACAGGGGTACAATAATAACAATAAGGGGGTTACACTAACAACAATAAGGGACTATACTAGTAATATAGGGACCTAACAGTGAGGATGTGTCGTTTATTGAGCAACCGTAGAAAGGTAGCTACTTTGGGCCAGAGCTTGACATACCATATCTTCCTCCATATCTGATTGGCAAGATATGGGTTTTGTTGTTGTAAGAGATTGTAGGCTTCCTTGATAGAGTATTTTCCACTTGAATTATTGCCCCATCAAAGAATATCGGGTCCTTGTTGGGCTCTGATTCTTCTTTTAGCTATTAGTTCCTCCCAAATGTCTCTGTAATTTTCATTGTTCCAGTCTTCTTGCTATATGTCTGTTTGAAGCCATGTCATGTAACCCAAAGTTATGTCATTGGTCCAAAAATATTGGACACAGTTATGTTTCCTTGCCTGCTAAATGGTGCTCCAAAGGGGTCTGGGAAAAATTAAGGAGAGACTCGGCATTTTCTTCCAAGAATCCTCCCAGAGTCTGGCTTGAGTACCACTGTGCAGTTCCCAGAAGCTATGGGTTTGGATCAATTGATTTTGGTGGCTGGCTGCATTCCATATTTGGGATCCTCCTGGATCTACGTTGAATCATATTATTTCCTTCTTAGGCCAATTCCTTTCATATTTGGTCGCCCATACGTTTGCCCAGGGTGTGTGAGGGTTTGAGACCCATTTCCACCATATACTTGCTCCCATGATGTTGTTGTTGTGCTCAGGATCTCACATCCCTAGTTGGCCTTGTAATTTCAGTTTGCAGACCTCTTTCCATTTGACAATCCCCCATTTGTTTTTCTCTCTAGTTCCTCCCCAAAAAAAAATTCCTTTTCAAGTTACACATAGCTTTGAGGACCCATTTTGGAGCAGCTAGAATAGAGAAGAGATATATGGGGAGAGAATGAAGGACTGCTTTGATTAGAACCATGCATATAGTTATGTTGAGGGAACAGTGGGTCTAGTTGGATAATTTCGTTCTCATTCTATCCAGCAGCGCTCACTAGGAGGTGTGATTTATGGTTGATGCTGTGAGAGGGGCTCCAAGGTATTTGGAAGGCAAGGAGGCTATGGAGAAGCCCAAAATGCAGGCGATATTGCATTAGATGATATGGGGAGTGTGGAAGAAGAAGATTTGAGATTTTTCAGAGTTGACCTTCGTGCTATATGCTTCAGAGAAATATTCGAGCAGAGATTTGAGGGATCGAGCTTCCTGGACCGAGGGGTGTCCCATTATCATGTTGTCGTACACAAGCTTTTGGTGGGAGATGGGGGGAGATTTTGGAGGGGAATGCCCTAAAGGGTACCGAAGTGGACAGAGCTTTTTATCAGGTGTCCCAGACCTTCTTCCATAATAATGAAAATGAAGGGAGAGAGAGGATATCCTTGTCTTATTCCTCTAGAGGAATGAAGGTTGTCATAGGTGTGACATTGACCAGAATGGATAGAAAGGGGAAGGATATCAGGCTCATTATCCATCGAACCCAAGTGTGGCTAAAGCTAAAGGCTATAAGGACTAGCTTATTTTAATCCCAACTGATTTTGTCAAAAGCCTTGGACAGATCAATTCTGAGAAGCATACTGGGTTTTTTGGAGGTCTTAAGGGAATGGATGACCTCATAGGTTAAAATGATGCCATCAATGATTTGCCTGCCCTCAACGTAGCTCGTTTTCTCCGAGGAGATGAGCAAGGGTAGAAGCTACTTCAATCTGTTACATATAACTTTGAAAATGATTTTTTAAATAACATTACAGAGTGTTATGGGTCTATACTTACTTGGCAAAGCAGCATTGTCTTCCTTTGAGATGAGAGTGAGGAAGGTGGCTTTGAGAGCCGATAGAAGCCAGTGAGTGGTGTGTGATTCCTCTACTACATCCCAAACCTCTTTATTGATGGTTTCCCAAAAGAAGTGGAAGAATTTTGTGGTGAATCCATCTGGGCCTGGAGATTTCCCTTCCTTTAGTTGGAAGACTCCTTGTTCAACTTCTGCCAGTGTGGTAGCTTTAAGCAGCATCCGATTATGTTCTTCCATGACCAATTTGGGTATGTGTTGAGTGATTCTTCCTATGGTTGCATGCTGATGGGTTTTGGGTTCTTGGAGGATATCCTTGAAGTGATTGTGTAGCTCCTCCATGATATCCTCTTACTTTTCCAGACGCTCCCCATTCTCATTTTAGAGAACTATGATTCTGTTGTGCATCCTATGTTGAATGGTGGAGCGATGGAAAAATTATGTGTTTCTTTCTCCATCTTTGAGCCAGCATATCCAAGATTTTTGTTTCTATAGGATCTCTTCTTGGCTTCTTCTCTTTTCCAGCTGGGTTTTTAGTGATTTTTCCTTGTTCTCTAAGTTTGTCGAACGTCCTTCTGAGATGATTTTTTGTTGGAGTTGCTTCATTTTCTCTTCTAGTTCTCTTTGATCTTTGAATATGTTTCCGAAGGTGGTCTTGTTCCACACCTTCAATTTCCCTTTGAACATCCTAGGTTTCATCTCGAACTGATACATTTTTGTGCCTTGGGGTGGTGTAAGGAAGGACCACCAATTTGAGACGAGGTATTTGAACCCTGGATGTTTGAGCCAGCAGTGTTCAAAACGGAAGGGTTTAGGTGTGGGCGTACCCGTTCTGATCCATTGAAGCTGGATCGGCCAGTTGTCAGAGCCAGAGGCCGATATGATGGTGGCTAAAAGATCTCCCCCTAGATGTATGAAGACTTTTGTAATGAGAAAATGATCCAATTGGGAGGTGATCTGCTGGTTGCCTCCTCTTCTATTGTTCCAAGTAAATATGCCATTGGATGTTTTTAGATCTATGAGGTGATTGTCTTGGATGAAGTTCTTGAACCCAGTGTTGTCCATATCTAGATGAGTCCTTCCTCCTTTTTTTTCTTGTATATTAGTTATCATATTGAAATCTCCTGCAAGTAGCTAGAGAGGTAGATTTCACTGGTTATTGAGATCAACAATGTTGTCCAGAAGCTTATTTTTTTACTGGAGAGTCTGGGGGAAGTAGACATTCATGAGCAACCAATGGATGGTAGTTCCAATCAAGTGAAAGTTGGCTTCAATGAAGTGTATATTAGCGTCGAAATTCTCTAGGGTGATGATGTGTGGGTTCCAGATGATTTCCAGTCCTCCTGAAGCTCCATTGGTGTCCACCGCTAGTGTTTTGCATCATTTACATATCCTTTTGAAGATTGTATCCAGAGTAATGCTGGAACATTTGGTTTCTTGCATGTAGAAAATTGCAGGGTGTTCCTCATTAATTATTTTCTTGATGATCATGTGCTTTGTGGGGCTATTGAGCCCTCGGATATTCCATGATATGATCTTCATTGAGGGGGGTTGGGGATAAAGGAATAGAATTGGGTTAGCTTGGGGAATCTCCCAAATTCTACCATCTCTTTGTCCATTTCTATTGTTCTCTACAGATCTTTTTTTCTTCTTCGTTTACAAGATTCTTTCAGAATAAATTTAGTGTTCAGGAGCATACCTCCTTAAATGCCCAGGGAAGGGATTTGTTGTGCTCGAGTGAGGATTTCCTCCAACTTTTGGATCTGGTGCTGGGGTATTGAGAGAAATTCTTTCTTTTTGCATGCATCTTCTAACCCTATGAGATCCAGGTCCCCAAAGTCAATTCTCTCTAGTCTTCCTCCATGGCTTCTGGGATTGGGTCCAGTGCCATTCCTTTACCTTTTGTTGCATAGTTGTCCCCTGCATAGGGATTTGGGGGACTAGAAAGGCTTCCAATTGGATCTTGGTTTGTTGAGTCTTTGAGGTCTGGGGTTGCTTTTGCGAAGATCGCCATGTATCTTTGGGAGGTTCGTTCTCATTTTCATTCAGTTGAGCTAGGACTTCGAAGTTGTTGCTTGTAGTTGGGGATTTTTTATTCTGGTTAGAGTTTAACCTCTTGTTGTGCCTTTTCCTTCCTACTACTTTCATAAACCCTTCAGTAGCTTGATCATTTGATTCATTGTTCGTTGTCGCCTTTTGGTTTAGGGGGCAATATCTAAAGAGGTTCTCATGTTGATGACACTTCTTGCATCTAAAGGGTACATGTTCATAATATACAGTTTGAATCCATTCATAATATTCATGCATCAGACTTAAATCACCCAGGAGTGACTCTGCCATTTTCATGTAGACGCATATTCATGTGCATGCTACATGTCAGGATATTTTTTTCCTTCACCGTTTTGATGAATTCTCCTAGGGCATTGCCTATGTCTCATAGAGTCAGCTCATCCCAGGAGTCCTGGGGAGGGTATAGAGATAGATCCAGACTGGAGCCCACATGAGATATTTCTTGTCTGGATTGAAGCATTCTACCCAATTGCGCAGGTATAAACCCGTCGAGTTGAAGAAGTATGGCCCTTCGTCCATGATCCGATTTTTGTCTTCAATACAGGTGAAGATCACATTGAAGAAACATTTGGCGCATAGCTGAAGGTCAATATGACCCTTTGGCTTCCATTTGGAGGTGATCCATCCTAAGAGGGCTTTTTTTGTGGGCCAAAAACTCATGAACTTTCCTATCAGTGCATGGTCCTTCATGTATTGGATTATTTCATTGATTCGATGCGCAGGGAGCTCGATCTTGGTTCTTGTGGTAGCTTTGGGTATGCATGTGGAAGAAGTGATGTTTGGTGCTTTTGATTTTATTGTGGATGTCGGTTTTGATGTGGGATTCACCCCGGTTGTGTCATGAAGTGAGCCATAGTTCTGCTGATGATCGTTGTCAGCCCCTGCCGCCGCTCCTGTGGGAGGCAGGCCTGAGGTGGGGGGAGTTGTTGTCCCCCCGTTGGTTTCTGTCAAGGGTGATCCTATGGGTTCACCAGGAGTATGGTCACGTTCTCAAGGGTGAGGAGGAAGGTCTTCCAGGGGCATCCTACGCAGAAACCTCCAAACCCTAGATCATGGCGGTGATGCTTGCTTCGACTCCGTCGCATCCCCCTGGGAGTTAGATCATGGTGGTGATGCTTGATTTTTTTCCCCTTGTTATTGAACTTATTTGATCTTAATTTGGGATGTAATTTCCAACAATGGTATTCATCATGGCCATATTTTGAACAATGTTTACAAGTAAGTTTCTCTCCCTCCTCTCAGACATTAGCATTCTTCTTACCTTTACCTTTAAATTTCCTCTTTCCTCTATCTCCAAATTTAAAATCTTTCTTGTTGGATTCTTGAGGAACATTCTTGCCTCTTGATTCTAAATGAGTTTTTTAAATGCATGCTTCATCTAGATTGGTGGTATTAAACATAAGTATAGTATGTGTCAAATAAATATGTAATCCAACTATATATTTAAGGAGAGTATCTTGAGAGATAAAATCAATACGCAAGATTAATGCTCTTTCTATAAATTCTTGTGTGTAACTTTGAACACTCTCACCTTTAGCTTGTCTAAAATTTTTCCAATCCATAATTTTTTTTTGCATGTAAGCTAATGGATAAAATTTCCTTCTTAATGCAACTATATATCATTCCAAGAAGAGATAATTTTACCACTTTTCTTCAAATCTTCTTGATTTATGGCCTGCCACTAGATGAGGGTTGCTCCTTCCAAGCGAAGAGAAGCAAGATGGATCTTTATGACATCATCATCAATCTTTGTATCCTCCAATAAACTTCAATTTGACGAACCCAATTATCCAACTTTTCGGTGTTTACTTCTCCATTATACATTGGCAATTCAAACTTAACATCAAGCTTAAGAAAAGGAGACTTAGCATGTCCTCTTAGAGATGTAGGAAGAGTAGGTCTAAGTGAAGAAGGAGGTTAAGAAAGAGGTGAAGATGGAGGTGAAGGATGAGGAGGAGGTGGAGGATTTCTCCCATTACCACCATCACCTTTTGGTTGATTAGAACTTTCTCCTTGCAACTGTGTTGTTCTCTCATTGTACAACACTTTCACTATCTCACTCATATCAAATACAGATTTTCTAAAAGCTTTCTCATCCTCAGACATCAATTATTTTCCTTGTCCATCTTCATGTGCCATGACTTGTGGATTTTTTGGCCTCCTTGAGCCAATTTGAGGGTTAGGTTCTTCAAGTGTTCCTTCTCCTCTTCTCAATTTAGACCTTGTAAGCATTCAAAAACCTTGCAAAGTTTGTCAAACCTTCACAAAAACCATGCTCTCATACCAAACTGATTCAAAATTTAAAAAATTGAAGGTTTCATGAATTAATTTGCAAGCAATTTCATGTATTTTAGGCAATGTATCATGGTTGAAAAAGTACACAAACTTAAGAAAATTTGTAGAATTTTAACAGTTAAAAGTGCACAAACATGTAGTAACTTACACAAGCAAATTGATAACAAAGTTCACCCCTCATATGCTACATTCCTGGGTCCATATTCCAATGGTGGTATTTTTATTATATGCTCAATACATCAACATAAAAGATTCAATCTACAAAAATAGCACTGCCATCGTGTCCAGGATGCTCAAAAGCCCTTGTTTAGGCTCTTCTTTAGCTCAAAAAGGCTGAAAAACAAGAAAAATATGACCTTATTACCAAACTAGTCTGCAAAATCCTCTGTGAATTATCTCAGCCCTATTAATCATTCAATAAAACTCTATGTGGTCTATTGGTGCTCAAAATTGGTTAGACGGAGGTCACGAATTCGACTCGCACCTCTCGTCGGTCATTGCGTTATATTTTTATAAAATATTGAAATTTTGTTTTAACATTAATGGGCCAAATCCACTTCTGAATCTCGCACAGCCAATAATTTTGATTGCTTGGGACCAAGGGTCACAGGACATAGGCCACGCGCCCTCCCCTAGCCCCTTCTCTTTATTCTACGTTCCCTATGTGGTCTGGTCATTGTGCCTTATGCGCGAGCAGGGTGTCATGCACCACGCCCCATATACTATGTCGTTGGTTCCATTGAATTTTTGAAAATCGTGGGTCAGGTCGGTTGAGCATACCCATCAGCCTGCCCATCCCCCCAACCGCGCCACTGAATTAATTCAAATATAGTGTCAAGCGGACAATTTGTAACATAGAGGTTATGAGGTTGAATCTGACGGATGATCATCCGATGCTTAACCAAATTTTGTGAAACTTCCCAAGGCCACGTGGAAACCTCTCACAGAGCCACATGGCACCCTCTAATTAGCCCACATGGTGGCTTGTGATTGGCCCAATAAAAAATCCCTTCTGCTAGTAATAGTGCACCAAGTTTCCACATGTGATTGTCCCACCTACCAATCTGTAAAGCCCAGTCATCCTGCTGACATCAACACCACATCAGCGTACAAACTGCACAGTCAACCCTGAACTTTGACTCTCTTTTTTTTCAATAAACTTTAGAACACGATAACTTCCTCATACTATGTTAGATTGAGGCGATTCAAGCATCATTGGATTCATATGGACTAATTTTGGGATATTTTTATCACTTTCATTTTTTATCATATTTTTAATCCCCTGGATCATGGTAGAATGGGTGGATGTGATGATATCTTGTGAAACCATGACTTCTTGATATTAATATATACTTCATGGTCCTCTTATTTCTTGAGAACTTCTTTCCTAGAGAGCATTTGGTATATTTCTACCCAAGTCATGGGTATTGATTTGTTTACATAATAGGCAGTGTCGATATAGACAGTCACTTTGAATTATCTAGGTGGATCCCTTATGGCCCAAAAATCAAAGTCCTTGGATTTTAATAAAACTAGGACCAGTTTGAAGAGCTCGTTGTAATATTTCCAACGACGCAGATGATGCCTCGATCCAACTCCATATGTGAAATTTATTCTCATTCAAACTTTTGGTTAACGAGGCACATTGACTTAAAATTAGTTATGCTCCAGATACATTTGGTCACTGCTAAGTTGGGTATTTTGGCCAAATTCACAGACAAATTTGTCTGGAAATTGCTAAATATGGAGAATGTTTTAACAGGGAGTTAACTTTGGTAGAACCGCCAAATATAGCTAAACCTTGCTAAACTTGGAGGCAAGTTGAAGGGCCAATAGTGTGGGGCCACATGGGCCAATCTGATGGTGCAACATGGCACCTACGGGGTGTCCAAATTGGCCTTTGGCCCAACCAAACTTAGAATTGGATATTTTATCAGTAGTATGGTTTTAAACTAAATATATATTGCAAACAGGTCCCAAGGCCGACAGTAAGAAATGTAACTGACGATCAACCAACCGCCAACCCACACCATGTTAAATGAGTGAATGTTTCGGTGGTTTGTTCAATAATGCAGTTGGAAAACCCGCCAAAATAAACCCAAAAAAATGGTGATGGTTTATATGGCGGCTAGAAATCATTATAATGACAAACCGTACATATCACACGGTTATATTGACCGATGACAAATCATTTCAAATATTTTGGTTATTGTTTATTATAAAACAGCATCGATGGGGCTAGAATCAGTGACCACCCCACCGCCCAAATTCCACAAACAGCTACGTGCCAACCAATGCGCCTAGCTGGGGGGATTTGAAAGTTATGTCAACACATATTATTTAAAAACACTATTATTCATTCATTTAGATGGAGGGGGCTAAACAAGGGATAAAAATGCCTAGCAATGGAACCGTGTGTGGGTCCTGGAACCGCAATAATGTGGAACCCTGAGGCACCAATAACCAGGAGGAAAAACCTTGTGGCATTTTTTTCAAGACAGGGAATATGTTGCAGGAATATTCCTTTTGATGTTGTTATGAAATATTTAAGATTCCATGGGGGGTCCAGGGATGACAATGGCATAATATAGACAATTTTATACTCAAATTAATGACAATTTAGCAAGGATCACAATGGTGCAGTCTGTTTTTTATTTGAGCAGTGTATTTCAAGGGTCATGGCAGAAACCCATCTTTTTCATTAATTGTTGGACACAAAGTTCGAGACAATAATTCAACTTTCAAAAGTGGGTCAAGTTTACTGTCAAAAGTCTCAGGAGGACAAGATGGACCTGTTGCTACTCCCATTGTTGTCTTTTGTGCAGTAAAATTTCAATTCACTCCCAAGATTAGAGGTATAATGATATATTTTTCCATGCACTTGCCTTTATTTTTTATGAGATGAATGAAGTGGCCTTCCCACTATTGAAGATGGGCTCAGAGACATAGTCCACACTGGGCGAACTTTGGTATCAACCTTTTTTGTGAATTGCCTTTATGGTCTCATTTATGTTTATTCTTCTTTAAGTGTTTGCATACATGGTTTTTACATGCTCTTTCATGCAATTATGAAAACATCAATGAATTAAATATCCCAGATCATTAATAAAAGGGAGTTTCCACAACCCGTTCAATATTAATTTATGTTATCTCCTTTCCATGCCTTTTACTGGTTGGTGGAGCCATATCTCTTGTTGATAAGGATATGTTGAAACAATCAAGATCAACCATACCTAACATTTCAAATATATTCATGGCAACACAAAATGTTGAGAAAAAATCACAAAAATATCATTCATTTTTTATCATGTGTCACAGACTATGAAATTACATTGCAATAAGCCTTTGTCGCAAATTGTAGAGATAAAATGTGATAAGGGAAAGACTTCACGATGGGAAGGCTTAGTCGCTAACTGCTGGAGCAAGTTGCGACAAGGAAAAAACTTAGTCACAAATTGCAAAGACATTATGCAATTAGGGAAAACAATGTGGCAAAATGCTTAGTCACGAACTGTTAGAGAAAGTTGCGACAAGGGAAAAACTTAGTTGAAAACTATAGAGACACTATGTGATTAGGGAAAACAGCGTGGTAAAAGGATTAGTTGTGATCTACAAAGTTAGTTTGTGACTAAAGGTTAACATGGTCAGAGGAAAAACTTAGTCCCAATCTTTAAGAGGCAATATTGTAGGTTTTAACCCTGAACAGAAATTATCTGCAAATGAATCTTAAAAACAAAAAATAAACAATAGCGAGAACATAAAACATAAAACAGATAAACACAGAGATTTTCCCCTGGATCCCAAATTTGGATGACCAGCTTGATTTTTCATTATATTCCTTTTAGTGTTACAACACATACATATACATGCTGAAACATACATAAACCCCAATCCATTAACCCTGGATTAGAACATAACCATAATTCCCTTGACCAGATCTACAAAATACTAGGGCCCAAAAACCATCATGCCCCAAAACCATGTGCAAGCCCATGCACAAAACCATGGGCGGGTCCGCCCACCAGAAAATAAGGACAAAAAAAATTTTAGGTCTTTGCTTGGAACCCGGGCACAGGAGGCTACCACCCCTATTACCCCCGTGTATTGTTAGTCACATAGAAATAATATAACACAAACCCAACATTCTCCCACTTGTTGTTTTCTTTCCGCAGGGGGCCACAGGAGAGCTGAGTCATTAACCCGGATTTGCAACACCCATTGTATCTCTACACCAAGAGAACTTTTGAGTGCTCACAAAATTTGTCAATGCATATGCAACATTCTTCAAAGTGTCCACCTTTACCAGCAACACCCTTTTAGCCTCAACCATATATCTCACAAAGTAATATTGAACATCAATGTGCTTTGTCTTTGAATGATAAGAAGGGTTCTTAGCCAAGAAAATTTCACTTTGGCTATCACAGTCTATCCTTATAGCTTGCTGCACCAACCCCATACTTGAACACAATCTCTGCAACCAAACTGCTTCCTTGCTTCCATGAGTGGCTGCCATGTATTCTGCCTCTGTCGTTGAAAGAGCCACTATAGACTGTATCTTACTCATGCAACTGACTGTACCTCCAAATAGGATAAACACATACCCACTTGTAAATATTATTTGGTCTAGATCTCCAACCCAGTCTGCATCAACAAAACCACAGATGTCCAAAATTTTGTTCAATCTTGGTCTTCCCTGGTAGCACCAACCATAATCACTAGTGCCACACAAATATCTGAAAACCCTTCCTTTGTTGCTCCCTAATGCTCCTTCCACGGGTTGACATAAGCACGCTCAATACTCCCACCGCATGTGCAATGTCTGGTCTAGTACAGACCATTGCATACATCAAGCTACCCACTACACTTGCATATGGAACACGGGACATATCCTCCTCTTCTTCATGTGTCTTGGGACACTGTTTAACAGACAACTTTGTACCTACAGGAATCGGAACATTCACTGGTTTACTATCCTACATATTGAACCTCTGCAACGTAATCTGACACATATAGTTCCTACCACTGGCTTCCCCTTTGCCCCATCTCTCTTAATTTCCATACCCAAAATATAGTTTGCGCACTAAGATCCTTCATGTCGAATTTGAGAACAGCTTGGGTCTTACAATCTTCGGATAATTTCTTTCATAATCCAATCAACAACATATCATCCACATACAAGACCAAATAAATAACACGGTCACCAATTAATTTAAAATAAAAACAGTGATCCTCCTTGCTTCTGGTGAAGCCAAGTCCCCATATATAGGTATCAAATTTCTAATACCACATCCTTGGTGACTATTTTAACCCATACAGAGACTTCTTTAACCTGCATACCATCTCTTTCTTCCCCTTCACCATAAAGCCTTCAAGTTGTTTCATGTATATCTCCTCTTCCAGATCCCTGTGAAGAAATTTTGTCTTCACATCCATCTGTTCTACCTAAAAATCAAATGCAGCAGTAACAGATAAAAGTAATCTAATAGAAGTAACTTTGGCAACAGGAGAAAAAATATCACCAAAATCAATTCCCAGCACCTGGGAATAACCTTTTTCTACCAATCGAGCTTTGTATTTCTTCACCTTGCCTTCTACATTTATCTTCTTCTTAAATACCCATTTTCTCCCGATGGGCTTCCTTCCAGCCGGCAACTCCACCAGATCCCAAGCCTCATTTTTATGCAAGGATGCCAGTTCATCAACCATGGCCTTCTTCCATAGTTTTCCATATTCTGAATCTACTGCCTCCCTGATGGTTCTGGGATCATCATTAGTTATATTTAAAGAAAAATTTGAACAAAAAGTAGATGGACTATACCTTTCTAGTTGTCTTCTTTCCCGAACTGATCTTCTCACAGCTGGAGTTTGTGGCTCTTCCTCTTCTGAGTCTTCTTTTGTTGTAGAGTCTGATTCATCCTCCTTTAGCTCAAAATCTATCTTTTCAGGTTCCTTTGGTAGGACTTCATGTTTAACAACATCTTTCACCTCTCTAAACACCACATCTCAGCTGTACACAACCTTCCTTATTTTCAGGTTCCAAATCTTGTAACCCTTTAAACCATCCTTATACCTAATAAAGATGCACCTTTCAGATTTATTATCCAACTTGCTCCTTTTCTCCTTTGGAACATGTACATATGCATCACATCCAAATACCCCTTCATGTGAAAGAGGGGGTTTCTTACCAGTCCATACCTCATGTGGAGTCTTATCCTCCAACGCTGATGAAGGTGATATGTTAACCAGGTAACATGTAGTCTCCACTGCCTCTACCCAAAAATTTTGTCCTAACTCGGTATCACTGAGCATGCTTCTTGCCTTTTCCATCAGCGTTCTTTTCATTCTTTCTACAACTCCATTTTGTTGAGGTGTGTATGGGGTAGTCTTCTGCCGTGCTATACCACACTTCTTACAGAACTCTTCAAATTCCTTCTTGTAGAATTCCCCACCATTATCTGTCCTCGGCACCTTTATCCTCTTCTCTGTATGGTTTTCCACCAGAGCCTTAAATTCTTTAAATTTTTCAAAGACTTCATATTTCTTCCTCAAGAAATATATCCATGTATTCCTTGAGAATTCATCTATGAATGAAACATAGTACACGTACTTACCCCAGACTTACCCAGTGATGGAACCGACACAGGTCCAAACACATCACTATGCACAAGCTCTAATATCTTGTTTTCCCTCTTAGCACCAGAAGGAAAACTCACCCAATTCTGCTTCCCATATACACAATGTTCACAGAAATTGAAATCCAGAGAGCTAGTAGACATACCTTCTACCATACCATTTCCATGCAGTATTCGAAGGCCCTTCTCTCCAATATGTCCAAGCCTTTGATGTCATAGCATGGTCTTTTCTCCAGAGACCACTAGGATTTCTGCTCCACTTTCAGGAACCACAAAACTGTTACACCCATCAATAACAGTGCTAGCTTGTATCTTTTACAGAGTTCCAATCTGAACTCCCTGCATTAATACCAGTGCTCCCCGAACCATCTTACAAGCATCTTTCTCAAACACTATTTTTACACCTGCATCATCCATCTTGCTTACAGCAATCAGATTTTTGGCCAATGCAGGAATATGTAGAACACTAGGAAGTGTTCTAATCCTTCCACCTTGCAGCTTTAGCTTGACCTTTCCACGTCTGATGATTCTGGCCTTCCTATCATCCCCTAAGAAGACATCGCCACCATCATACTTCTCATACTCGCAGAACCACTCCCTATGGGGAGTGAAGTGAAAGGATGCACCTGAGTCAATCAACCATGACTCATGATCTACATGTGTATTTGAAGAAGAATCCAAATACACATCCTCACCTTCATCTGAGGTGGTTTTTTCCTCTGCAGAAGGAGCATCATCAGATCCCTTTCCTTTCTCAGGAGCTTTAGATCTACGGTCCTTTTTGTAGTTCCCTTCATTTTCGCATTTCCATCACACCCTTATAAACTTTCCAGGAGATTTAGATCTCCCTCTAGATTTAGATCTCCCACTCGAAACCTTATTCTTGTTTCTATTCTGGGACCTTCCTCATACAGATAAGGCATCTCCATTTTGACCCTCCTTATTTCTCCATCTCATTTCCTCTTACAGCAAGGCTGAGACAATGTCATCAAAATTCAAGGTATTTCTAGTGCTACCTATTGCAATAACCAGACTGTCCCATGAGTCTGGTAGAGAACACAACAAACTGATGCACTTATCTTCATCTGAGATTTTAATATCAACAGATGATAGATGACTTACCATAGTATTGAAGGCGTTCAGATGCTCTGTCACCGAGTCTCCATCCTTCATCCTCAGGTTATACAACTTTTTTCGTAGGAACAATTTATTCACCAGAGACTTAGATTAGTGCAAAGTCCCTAGCTTGTCCCACAAGGTCTTCACCGTAGCTTCCCCAAATACATTCAACAATACTGAATCTGAGACACACAATCGTATTGTGCTCTTTGCCTTCCGATCCAGCTTCTTCCAGTCTTCATCTGAAATTTTCGTTGGTTTAGTACCCGGATCTACCGCGGTCCACTGATCTTTATCCACCAACAAATCCTCCATCTTGAGCTTCCATAACTCAAAACTCTGACCATTAAATTTCTCGATCTCTATTTTTCCGCCGCTCGCCATCTTTTTCACAACAAGAATCGAGCCCACAGATCTCCCACTGAACAAGGTCTACCTTAGGCCCGAGAAAAAAACCCCTCAGCAGAAAAGGCATCCCCTTGAAGTCGAAACAGCTTTGATACCAAATGTAAGTTTTAACCCTAAACAGAAATTATCTGCAAACAAATCTTGAAAACAGAAAATAAACAATAGCGAGAGCATAAAACATAAAACAGATAAACATAGAGATTTTCCCCTGGATCCCAAATCGGGACGACCAGCTTGATTTTTCATTATATTCCTTTCAGTGTTACAACACATATATATACATCCCGAAGCATACATAAACCCCAATCCATTAACCCTGGATTAGAACATAACCATAGTTCCCTTGACCAGATCTACAAAATACCTGGGGACGAAAACCATCATGCCCCAAAACCATGTGCAAACCCATGCAAAAAACCATGGGCGGATGCGCCCACCGGAAAAACCATGGGCGCTGCCCCAGACCCCGACAAGGGGGGCTACTGCATTCCTTGTTACCCCACCCACCCCCCGCGCGTGACTAGTCGTGGAAAGAATATAACACAAACCCAACAAAGATGAAATAAGTAAAACACTTAATGCCATTGGTGGGACAGAATTTAAGTTGCAATAACCAACATTGTGGATGCACAATTGTCACAGGGGAAGGGATAAAATGTAAATTTGATGAAAACATTGTAGTTGCAGGAAGGTGAAATGATTTTCGAGACCGCAACTCTAAGTTTGAAAACTTGGCATATTTACGAAATTTGGCTTGAGGAAATAATAGGTTGCGAGAGAATAGCATGGGTAAAAGAGGACATTTTAAGGATGTAATTTAATTTAGGCATTGAAAAACAAAGTGTTAGGAAGGCGAAACGAATAGGGTAAATGAAGCGACAAAATACGAAAATGTAAATCATGAATTAAGGAGGGAGGGTGAGACAAATTACCTGGATACCAACGATCTTGTTACATTCATAGGTTGTAGAGTTAAACCACGATAATTGTGAGCTCCTAAAGCTATGAATTCACAAAACTCAGAGCAAAAGGCATGGTGAAAATGAATTGGGGGGTTTAAATACTATTTGCTATGCACGTGATGGTATCAACACATTTAATCCATTATTTTGCAAGGACTGGTAAGGCAGTTCTAAGGATTTCATGTAGTTACATTTTCATGACATAAGGTGTGATTGCACATATTGAATTATGAGAGGGCACGCTTAGTCAAATTTTCACATCTTAAAATTGATTGCATGAGTCAGCTTGCGAAATTGTGCCCTTGTCGCAAATCTAATATTCAATATCTTGATAGCGAATAGTCGCAAAATTTTTCGACATGTCCTTTTGGTAAAAACATAAACAACTAAAAGGGGTTAAGAAAAAATAAAAATAAAATAAAATATTTTTCATCTTTTTAATATTGAAAGAGGGGAACCCTAATTTTCTGAAAATGCCAAAAAAAATTGGAGTTGTTGTAGTGGCTACAACATCACCATAGAAAATGCAGGGAATCCATTGTAGTGGCTACACTCTTTCCTTCGGACTTGGGTAAACTTGTGATAAAATCCATTGAAACATGCACCCAACATTGACTTGGAATGGATAAAGGTTGTAACAGACCCGGGGTCTTAATTGTCTCAACTTTATTTTGTTGGAAAACCAAACATTGCGCCACAAACTTTTGAATATAAGATTTAAGGAAATCCCAAAAAAATTCCTTCTTAACCCTGTGGTAAGTTTTTAAAATCTCGAGTGCCCTCCTAAGGGAGAGGTGTGAAATTCCAAAATAATTTTTTGTTTGATTTGGAAATTCTTACAAAGATATAAGCAATATTTGTACCATAATGAATATTTTTTCTAGCTAAATGTATCAGATGTATTGGGATCTTGCTGCAAATTTTGAATGAGTGTCCACACTTCTTCTTCATTCTTCCTTTCATCCTGTGCTTCGGTTATCCAATATAGTTGGATAATATAAATGGCACAAAGCAATGCTTCAACATCCTCATCATTTCTTGAGAGTGCATCTGCAACAACATTTTGCTTCCCTTTTTGTAGTGTTGGGTGTGGAGCCTGATTATCTTGTTTACTTTGTATCACAGCATTGGACCCCTGTACCTTAAAAGGGGCGGCAACGCCGCCCGTAATTAATCGTTGTCATGGGGGGTCCAGGGGGGGGCGGCAGCGCTTTTCGGAGCCCCCCCCCTGGCGGGGGGTTTCGGGGGCAACGCCCTCAAAGCCAAAAATAGATGTAAAATTGCCTTGTAAAAGTATAGTAATTTCTAGTCAATCTGGGCCGTTCATTAGGCGGATGATCTGACGGTAGAAGTTATGTTTAGTTTAGGGTTTTTTGCCCTAGAAGGCAACCCCTCGCTTTTATGAGGGTATTGTATTGCGGCTGTGTAATGTATGTGTATTCTCAAAGCGAGAAATAGATAGGGAGACAGTGAGAGAAAACAGAGGATATTATAGTGGATCTGCTGTAGGCTTGTCTCTTCAATTTTTGCTGGATAATATAAAGGAAGGACTGGCTGTTCAGGGTGGACGTAGCCCAAACTGGTTGAACCATGTATATCTGTGTCTCTCTGGTTTTATATGTTTTGTGTGCTTGTATTTTTCGCATATTTTATGTGTTGCATTGCTCCATAATATATAATTTTCTAACAACTGGTATCAGAGCCAAAGGTCTATTTGGCTGATAAACTCGCAGGAAAGAAGGGTTCCTGGTTCGAGTGGGAGCAATGGTGGAAGATGCTAAGTTTAGGGTAGAGAAATTTAACGGCCAGAACTTCCCGCTGTGTAAGATGCATATGGAAGATTATCTGTATCAGAAAGATCTGTACCTACCATTGAGCAGAAAATCAAAGAAGTCGGCAGCCATGACAGACGCAAAATGGAACATTCTCAATAGAAAGGCACTTGAAACAGTACGGTTGTGCCTTTCGGCATCAGTCGCCTTCAATATTTCGAAGGAAACAACAACAGAGGGTTTGATGCAGACGTTGGCGAAACTATCTGAAAAACCCTCAGCCTCAAACAAGGTATTTCTTATGAAATGATTATTTAATATGAAGATGTTGAAAGGTGGATCTGTTGCAGACCATTTAAATGATTTTAATACAGTTACTAGTCAGTTAAGTTCTGTAGGGGTAAAATTTGATGATGAAGTTAGGGCTCTTTTATTTTTGTGCTCATCGCCAGAAAGCTGGAATGGTTTAGTTATGGCCATTAGTAACTCTGTCTCTGGATCTAGTACTTTAAAGTTTAATGATGTTGTCGGTGCTATCCTTACCGAGGAAATGCAACGGAAAAGCTCTGGTGAGACATTAGGTAATGCTTTGAGTGCAGAGTCTAGGGGAAGAAGAATGGAAAGAGGAAAGAGCTCGGGTTATCGCAGTAAATCAAGGAAAGGCAGATCCAAGTTTAGATCGGGGATAGTGTGCTGGAAATGTGGAAAGAGAGGACACCTAAAGAAAGATTGTAGATCTTGGAAGGGAAAATAAGGAGATGCACAGCAAGAAAACAATCATGAAGCAAATGTGACAGGTGATGTGTTACAAGATGCTTTGATTCTTTCTTTCGAAAATGTTACTGATTCTTGGGTTGTAGATTCAGGGGCTTCATTCCATGCCACACCCGATAAGAAATATTTTCATGACTATGTTCAAGGAGATTTTGGACAAGTTCGTTTGGGTGATGATAAACCCTGTAAAATTGTTGGAATGGGTAAAGTTCTTGTAAAACAAAAGAATGGAAACCAATGGCTACTAAAGGAGGTAAGGCATGTTCCAGATCTGAAGAAAAATCTGATTTCAACAGGGCAGTTAGGCAGTGAAGGCTGTGTGACAACTTTCACAGATAAAACTTGGAAGGTCACCAAAGGAGCGCTGGTAATAGAAAAAGGTGAAAAGGTTGGTACATTGTATTTATGAAATGGTATTTCTAACTCTGTTAATGCTTTAACTTCCAAAGGAGCAAATGCAGCATTATGGCATCATAGGCTCGGACACATGAGTGAGAAGGGAATGAAGATTCTTCACTCAAGAAATTTGTTGCCAGGTTTGAAGAATGTTGATTTGGATTTCTGTGAAAATTACATTTATGGAAAACAAAAGAGAGTCAGATTTCTCAGAGTTGGGAAAGAAAAGAAGAGCGAAAAATTGGAACTTGTGCATACAGATGTATGGGGACCTGCTCAGGTATCATCTCTCGGTGGCTCTCGTTATTATGTTACTTTTATCGATGATGCAACTAGAAAAACATGGATTTATTGTATTCAGAATAAATCTGATGTATTTGATACTTTCAAGAAATGGAAAGCTTTGGTTGAGATTGAGACAGGAAAGAAGTTGAAGTGTCTCAGATCAGACAATGGAGGTGAATATTGCAGCAAATATTTTGATAGGTATTGTTCAAAGCATGGAATTCGCAGAGAGAAGACAGTTCCAAGAACACCACAAGAAAATGGTGCGTCGGAAAGAATGAACAGAACAATCATGGAGCGTGCAAGGTGCATGAGATTGCATGCAGGATTGCCTTTACAATTTTGGGCAGATGTTGTAGATACTGTTGTTTATCTAATAAAAAAAGGGCCTTCAAGTTCCATGGATGGTGGTATTCCAGAGGAAGCATGGACAGGTAAAAAGGTAAACTACTCTTTTTTAAAGCCTTTTGGTTGTGAGGCCTTTGTCCATATTAATAAAGAAAATAGAACAAAGCTTGAGGCAAAATCAAAGAAATGTACCTTTATTGGATATGGTGTTAATGATTTTGGTTATCGCTTATATGATTATGAAAATCACAAAATCAATAGGAGCAGAGATGTAATATTCAATGAAAAGGTCTTGTATAAGAATCAGTTGCAGGAAAAGAAACAGGAAAAAGAAAGCAAGGAATACGCGGTTCTTGATGAGATAACTGAAAAAGAAAAGGTGCCTGAAAATGATAATAATCAACAACCATAGCAGCAGCAACCACCACAACAGCAACAGGCACCTCAAACACCTGAAAGTGGTGTTAGAAGATCTACCAGGATAAGTAGACCCCCTGAACAATACTCTCCTTCATTATATTATTTATTGTTGACTGATTCTGGTGAACCTGAATGTTATGAAGAAGCAATGCAGGTTGAAAGCAGGAAGAAGTGGGAGCTAGCCATGGAAGAATAGATGGACTCCTTAATGCATAACCAGACTTGGGACTTAGTCAGGTTGCCTGCAGGTAAAACTGCATTGTAGAATAAATGGGTTTACAGGTTGAAGGAAGAAGATGGAGGAAAACAGAGGTACAAAGATAGACTTGTGGTGAAGGGGTTTGCACAGAAGAAAGGTATTGATTTTGATGAAATATTTTCTCCTGTTGTTAAGATGAATTCAATCAGAACTATCTTAAGTCTAGTAGCAGCGGAAGATTTACATCTTGAACAGTTAGATGTAAAGACAACATTTCTCCATGGAGATTTGGAGGAAGAGATATACATGTAGCAACCAGAAGGATATGAGGTCAAAGGGAAAGAAAAATTGGTGTGCAGGTTAAAGAAGAGCTTGTATGGCTTAAAACGGGCTCCAAGGCAGTGGTATCTAAAATTTGACAATTTTATGTCTGAACAAGGTTATACTAGATGTCACTCTGATCATTGTGTTTATCTAAAAAGGCAAAATGATGGCAGATATATTATTTTGTTATTGTATGTAGATGACATGCTTGTTGCAAGGTCTAACATGCAGGAAATAAATGTGCTCAAAAGAAAATTGGCAAATTCATTTGCAATGAAGTATTTGGGAGCTGCAAAACAAATCCTTGGTATGAGGATAACTAGAGACAGGAAAAATCGCAAATTAACACTGTCTCAGAATGAGTACATAGAAAAGGTGCTGAAAAGATTTAATATGCACAATGCAAAACCAATTAGTACACCTTTTGCTATACATTTCAAACTTAGTAAGGAGATGTGCCCAAAGACCCAAGAAGACATGGATTATATGTCTAAAGTTCCATATGCATCAGCAGTTGGAAGCTTAATGTATGCAATGGTCTGCACAAGGCCTGATATTGCACATGCAATGGGAGTTGTAAGTAGGTACATGAACAATCCAGGAAAAGAACATTAGATGGCAGTAAAATGGATTCTCAGATATTTGAGGGGTACCACAAATCAAGCATTATGCTTTGGTGGTTCAAACATTGCTCTACAGGGATATGTTGATGCAGATATGGCAAGTGACAGAGATAACAGGAGGAGCACTACAGGATATGTATTTACTGTAGGTGGAACAGTTGTCAGTTGGGTTTCAAAAATCCAAAGTGTTGTTGCACTTTCAACAACAGAAGCAGAGTATGTTGCTGCTACAGAGACTAGTAAAGAAATGATTTGGTTACAAAGGTTTATGGATGAATTGGGTAAGAAGCATGATATGGGCACACTATACAGTGATAGCCAAAGTGCTATTCATCTTGCAAAGAACTCAGCATTTCATTCCAGGACTAAACACATACATCTCAAGAACCATTTCATACGGTCAGTATTGGAAGATGGAGAGTTGAAGCTGGAAAAGATACACACTAGCCAGAATCCTGCAGATATGCTAACAAAAGTTGTAACCAGGGAGAAACTGAGAATGTGCTCAGTTTCAATTGGTCTTTAAGGATGACAATGAAGATGAGGAATAGCCAGGTCCAAAGAGGAGTCATTGTCCATCAAATGAAGCAGCGGTGGAGTTGCTACAATCAGTCTCCAAGTGGGAGATTGTTAGGTGTGGAGCCTGATTATCTTGTTTACTTTGTATCACAACATTGGACCGTTGTACCTTAAAAGGGGAGGCAATGCCGCCTGTAATTAATCGTTGTCATGGGGGGTCCAGGGGGGGCGGCAGCACTTTTCGGAGCCCCCCCCTGGCGAAGGGTTTCGGGGGCAGCGCCCCCGAAGCCAAAAATAGATGTAAAATTGCCTTGTAAAAGTATAGTAATTTCTAGTCAATCTGGGCTGTTCATTAGGCGGATGATCTGACAGTACAAGTTATGTTTAGTTTAGGGCTTTTTTCCCTAGAAGGCAACCCCTCGCTTTTATGAGGGTATTGTATTGCGGCTGTGTAATGTATGTGTATTCTCAGAGCGAGAAACAAGTAGGGAGACTGTGAGAGAGAACATAGGATATTACAGCAGATCTGTTGTAGGTTTTGTCTCTTCAATTTTTGCTGGTTAATAGAAAGGAAGGACTGGTTGTTCGGGGTGGACGTAGCCCAAACTGGGTGAACCACGTATATATGTGTCTCTCTGGTTTTATGTGTTTTGTGTGCTTGTATTTTTCGCATATTTTATGTGTTGCATTGCTCCATAATATATAATTTTCTAACATGTAGATGCTTTCAAATTCATAACCCAACATTTATGTGACCCATTTTTTCTGCACTTCTGAAGATAATATTTGTGCCAAAAATTATTTAAGACTATCATGATTTGTTTTTACCTTGAAGTGTCTTCCCATTAGGTAAGGTCACCATTACTTTAGTACATGTAGTATTGCCAACATTTACTTCTCATAAATAGGTTTTTGTAAATACTTTCCTTTGAATGGACAGCTTTCAAAAGAAATGGGTCTGCCTTCTTGCATTAAAACAACACCAATTCCATTTCCTGAGGTATCACATTCCACAATAAATGTTTTTGTGAAGTCTGGCATAGTTAAGACCAGTGCTTGGCACATTGCCTCTTTAAGATGTTCAAAGGCCTTAATTTCTTCTAGAGTCCAATAAAATGCATCTTTCTTTAGTAATGTTGTTAGAGGTGTTTTTATTCTCCAATAATTCTTAACATACTTGTGATAATACCCTGTCAACCCAAGAAATCCTCGCAGATGCTTTATGGTTGTGGGGATTTTACATTCCTTTATGGCATTAATTTTGTTAGGGTCTACCTTAACACATTCATGAGATACAATATGACCCAGATATTCCACCTCCTATACTCCAAAGAAACATTTGGAGTTTTTTGCACATAATTGTTTCTCCTCCAATAGTTCCAACGCCATGTCAACATGTTGAACGTGATCCTTCTATGACTTGTTTTAGGTTAGTATATCATCAAATAATAATAACAAAAAAAAAAGTAAGGAAGGGTTTGAAAATAGAATTCATCAAACCTTGAAATGTAGAAGGTGCATTGATAAGTCCAAAAGGCATGACCAAAAATTCATAATGACCCTCATGAGTTCTAGATGTTGTTTTCAGAATGTCTTCAACCTTCATTCTAATTTGATGATATCCTAAACGAATATCCAACTTGGTGAAGTAAATTTATCCATGTAATTCATCCAATAATTCATCAATGATAGTAATGGGAAGTTTATTGTTACTAGTGAGCTTTTTGAGCTCCCTATAATCCGGACACATGCGCCATGATCCATCCTTCTTGTGCACCAATACTATTGGATCTGAAAAAAGAACTTTGACTAGGTTGAATTATATCGGCCTCTAGCATTTTTGTAACCATGCGTTCAATTTTACTCTTTTGGGCATAAGGATATTTGTAAGGCCTAATGTTTCGAGGAACACTTCCCAGAATCAAATGAATATAATGATCATGATCACGAATAGGTGGGAGGCCTTTGGGATTCTCAAATGACTTGGAATGATTGTACAATACTTTTTGGAGATCTAGAGAAATAGATGATTTTGATGTTTGAAACTCTACTGAGCATAATTGTGAAATTACGCCTCGTTTTTATTTATTTAGAAGCTTGGTCGTATCATTAGAGTTGATTATCTTTCCTAGTTTTCCTGTGATACCCCTTAATTCAACTTTCTTTCCTTCCCAAAAAAAAATCAAGAAAAATCTTGAAAATTAAAAGCTATTGTACCCAAATATTGTAACCATTAGACTCCTAGTACTTGAATGGATAGCATTGGACTATTCAATACATATTCCCTCATGGTTAGCTTGATATTATTGCACTTTTGAGAGAAATTTATAGTTCCTCAATTTGCAACCATCACTTGACACTCTCGTGCTGGGTATAAGAAACAATTCAATTCCTTGGCTATCTTACAACGAATAAAATTATGGGTACTACCTGAATCAATCAACACTATTACATTTTTCTTCTTCATATGTCCTTCTATCTTGAGAGTTTGAGGAGTGTTAATTCCTGCCAATGCGTTAAAAGGTATATTTGGATTCATTTGTTATCTATCTAGGGTTGGTTCCTAATGTATATCCTCTTCTTTTGAAGTTTCTTGTTCCTTTTCTTCCTCCTCTTCACAGTCTATGTAAAATAATTTATTCTCAACACACTTATGACCTATAGCGTATTTTCTATCACAACTGCAGCAAAGCCCTTTTTCTCTTTTTTCTTCCAATTTTCGTGGTGTCAACCTAGTTGGTTATGGAAGGCTAGGAGCAACAACATTTCCATCTTTATAGTTGTGAGTGGTAGGCTTCCTTGTTGTCATAATTTTTCTTTCAATTTTCTTGACAACCTGAATGTCTTCTCCAATGAATCAAATTTTAAAAGGAAAACCTCATGTTGGATGTTATTCTTTAAATTCCTATGAAGACATAAATCCTATGCTACTCTAGAATATCATTTACCCTTATATTCAATTTTTGGAATTCCTCAATGTGCTCCGCCATTGAACCCTTTTGTTTGAGATTTATCAATTGGATAAAGAAGGTGTTGCTCTTTGTATCCTCGTAATATGCTATCATTTCCTCCATAAAATTTGAAAAAATGACAAGTGGTTTATGAGAACAAAGCCATCGATACCATACAAATTGATTGGGTCTTAAATATAAATTTGTAATGCGTACCTTTTGTGTGTGTTGCACATTATGGATATCAAAATATTGCTCCATCTGTAGTATCCATGTTACCGGATCCTTGCCATAAAACTTCATCATATTGATATTTGGAATATGGTGGATCTTCAATATAACATTAGAGTTAATTAAATCGTGATTAACATTTCTTTTTTTCTCATCGTGAGTTTCATCTAATACATTTTCACCATTAGGAAGCCTTTCTTGTAGCAACTTTGTCAAACCTTCCTTCAAACCATCCATGTATTCTTTTAAACCAATAATACCACATTTTAAACCATCCATGTCACCTTTTAAACCATCAATGTTGAATTTTAAACCATTCATGTCACCTTTTAGTTCATATTTGGTTGCTCTTTATGATAGCGAAATTTGTTGCACTTGGTCCTGTAATTTTGATATATCATGTTGCAATTCTTCCTCTTCATGCGTCATAGTAGAGATTTTTTAGGGCTTAATGGGTGTGGAATTATTTTTTGTGGAGGAAATTTAGAATCCAATACTGATATATATTCTTCAATATGCCCTTGGAATCACTTCAAACTGATTTTTCAAACAAAAGTTATGCAATTTAAAAAAAAATACACACAATTTTCTTTCTTTTAGGAGTGTGATCTTGCAATAGTTGTAACTTTGTAATTTCAGATCTGCAAGGTATGAAGTTTGGTCCTTTTTTAGCCCCCTGAACCTCCTTTCCAATGCCACCAGTTAGACCAATATTAAATTTTTTAATAGATATTTATGCCAAATATCCCACAATGACCTGATTATAGACTAGTTCGATAGAGTGAAGTTGTACGGGATGCCACATGTCCCTGTTTCAATATCTTGCCTTCAAATTGCAACACGATAAACTAAAGTTCATGCAAATACGACCATTTCTTACAGAATTCAAATCTGATGCCTGAAACGAAAGTTATGACGATTTTCCCTAGGTCACCTGTTTGAGATGAAATTCTAGAGCCTGCAAAACTCTAACTTCCTCTAATCATATCTCCAAAGATATAGTGAGCCAAGATCTGAAATTCATACACATGGTTCACCAATATTTCAGTTCCATGTGGCTGCAATTTCAGCCTATAGAGCTTCATAGAAAAAAAAATTATAGAGAAAATTCCAAGGTGGCATGTTTGAAGAAGTGAAACCCTAAAATCCAAAGCTATGATACCCAATGTTATGCAACCAACTCACAAAATAGAAGAAAATATAGATCAAAAACTTTAAAATTATCCTCTTCAAGGGGGGAGACCCCTTTAAATTACATAAATAAACAATTCTTTGATGATTCAAATGAAAAAATCTCCTTTCTATATATAGGAGTCTAAGGGGTCACAATATATTCAGAGCCTACATAACAATAATAATGTAGGGGCACAACAATAGCAATATTGGGATTCTATGGGGCACAATAATAACAATATGGGGACTGCATGGGCACAAAAATAACAATAAGGGGGCTACACTAGCATTATAGGGACCTAACACTCACTCTCTCATACTCTTGGACACTTTTATTTTTCTTAGAGAACATTGGATTTGGAAAAGAAGGCAAAGTAAAGCAGGAAAATGCAAGGGGAGAACGAGACAAAAGGCTACAGCTACATTTATTTGCAGGTATCGATTTGCATGTATGTTTTCATTGCTAGTTTTGGGTAACAAATTGGGTTAAAATCTCATGTACTAAGAGATAATGAAGGCAAAAATATGACCACGGTTAAGGGACACGTATTCCAAGCTGAATGTTGGGAAAATATATCCTAGTGGGCATCACTTGATATGTGTTTATGGCTAAGGAAAATTGGAAAAGGAAATGGTCAAGGAATTAAAGAGGGAAAAAGTAGTTTTGGCACATTTATTTTTGAAAATAAAGGAAATTATGATAAAAGGAAGGTAAAAGGTCATAGGTTGCATGTGAGGAGGAAAACAAAGGAAAATAATGGAAAATGAAGAAAATAGAGGCCTGATTGATAAAAAGGATTTCGAGGATCAATTGGTACCTTTTGTCAGTTTATTTTTGGAGCTCTCTCATTATTCTCTCTCTCTCACACTCTTGGATACTTAGAGTTTTCTTGGAGCATTTCATCGTTGAGCCAAGAAAGAGGAAACCAAGCAAAGGAAGGACAAGGAAAAGAAAGGAAGGGAAATATCAAACAAGGAAGAGCAAGATCTAGCAGCTTTAATAGGAATACTTGCAAGTAACATATTGCATGTGTGATTCCTAGATATTTTGGACATGCATGGCTTATGCATATTGGTATTTAGTTCTCTTGTTGTCGGTGGCATGGTTTTGTCGGGTTTCAACAGTAGTTTTCAGCCTTTCCTTGCCTTTTTCTAGATGCCATGCTGTGTTGGGATTTTGATCTCAGTTTTGAGCTTTAGAATTGTCAGATGGATTTCGGAATCTAGGGCGAAGGTGGTCTCAAGGAAAATTCCCAAAGGCCTAAGAATCCCTTGACAGGTTTTGGAGGGATACACGGTAAAGCTTGAGGGTGGTGTCTCGGTTTAGGGCCTAGTGATCTAGGATTGAATTACGATAAAGCCTAAGAGACAGGGAGATGGAAAATTCCTCAAGGATAGTGATGGATTTCCGGAGGCATTCCAAGATCGGTTCGGTTTTGTGATCGGAGCACCGATTTTGGTGTGATCATGGTATGGTGAGGGTGGAGGTGATTTAACCTCTAGATTCCCTTGGTTGTTTTTGGATTTTTTTATGCATGATATCCTGCATTCATGATTGGAATATGGCACGGGGGTGACTGGATGAAGAGAGATTTGGCTCAGCCATGTCTATGATCTGGTGGTACGTGGAAGTCTCGAACCTGGTCGGTTGTTGCCTATGATTACAGAAAGGTAAGTTCTCTTGATTTTGTACTTATTAATGTGTGGATTCAATGGTTGTTATCTAACTATTATTTTCATGGTTTTATGTTGGTTATAAGCATGGTTAAATGATTGGTTCATGTCATGGTTATTTCATGTATTTACTTTTAAATGTTAATATAATGGATGCAAGACCTAATTGATGGCATATTAGTTCAAGGAAGAGGGCGGTGATCCTTCTTTTAATGTCTCTCAAGAGTTTTCAGTCATTTGTGCTCTGTCTTGTATCCTAGACCTGTAGATTTCATTCATCCTAAGTGTTTGACAAAATGTCAGTCCCAGTTGGGGATGGTCAGGCCTAGTCATGGAGTTAGTGCTTGGTTCATTGACATTGTCGCCATGTGTTTGATGAATTCTAAAATCTATAGGAATTTTTGGGCAGTGTCTAGGATTATGGGCTTAAAAAGTGTCTTAAATCTCATGGACGTAGGCACAGGTTTGGGTAAAAGATTCCCTGGACACACACATGGCTATGTTGTGGGAGCGTCCAGAGCCTCCCAAATGCACCCTTGCCTATATCAAGGGAGTGTCTGGGGGTTTTATGCAATAAAAGTCAGTGGGACCCAGGGACAAGTTAGCTTGATGGCTTGGATAGTCTCTCGAGGTCCTGTAGTAGGTGCAGGGAGTCTTTGTTATGGTTTTTTTGTGTCGATTCCACTTCCTTAAAGTCACCAAGGAGGTTGAGTTTGCCTCTTAACTACCCTCAACTCATGTTTACCCTTGTTGGAAGGTTACTTGGGTATACATGAGGGGAGGTATACGTTACAAATAGTATCAGAGCATGGTTGTGCTCTCCTTGGAAAAATTCTTATGTTTTCAAGCTTATTTTCATCATGCATTTGTGTCAGTTTTGCATGTCTCTCGTTCTTGTGGTCTATGTACTGGTTGCATCCACATGGTGTTGATCATGGTGGAAGTGATGTCGCCATGGAAGGGCTGATGGTGTCGTTGTAAATATGTTTTCATGAGCATATGACTGGTTATACATGTTGAGTGCTCACATGTTGCTAAGTGTACACTGGTATCGTTGAGGTTGTCATGCATGAGGGCATGGTGTGTAGTTGATATGTTGGTTTTTTTATGACTAGACTCTGACTAGAATGATGTTTATGTGTTTTGTAACACACTCTTCCCACTTCTACCCAAGTAACCAGCCAATCAGGGTAAACATGTGACGAGAGGCTAATAATATAAGATTCAACCTCCTAGATGTCCTTAAGGAAGTGGAACTGACTGAAACACCAAAAACACACCTTACACGGCATCGTTAACATCCCCAGGAGGTAACCCAACCTTCCAAGGCCCTGTTCCCTGAGGGGGGACTAATTTTTAGCCCCTTTGAGGCTTAGTTGTAGGCTTGTAAGGGCAAGGGAGTGGCTATATTCCCTATAGCTGTAGGCTAGCCTTGTCAAGGTAGCGATTAAGTCCCAAACAACGAATCTTCCACCTGTAGCTCCGGGATCTGTGCCACATTTTCAGCCCCTGGGCCCATGTCACTGTCTAGAACTTCTTGTAACTTCGGGAGAGGGTAAATAATACTAAAGCAAGCATATGGAAGCAATCACATCAACCGGAACTCATCCGACCCCACCCAGCCATGACAGGAATTTCATCAAACATGTCACAAACATAACATATACAGGTTTAAACAACAAATTTAAATGGAGGGGTCTATTTCTTATGTGATAATAGCTAAGAAGCATTGCTCCCCTACATCATAAGATATTGTGCAATAAATTTGACCATATATTCATTAAGTATTCATTTACAAGTAAAAACATGGAGAGATCCATACCTCATCACTGTCACAATACATGCTCATAACCAGCATAATGCCAACATAAATACAATGGATATATCGGCAATAGAATCCATATATAAACCATTGCATATACGCATAAAATACCAAGGCATTGAACCTTTTAGTAATGGATGTAAAAAAAACCCGGAATGGGACTTCCACGTTCCACCCGACCATAGAGATGGCTGAGCCAAATCTCACTTCAGTCAGTCCCCCCTATGCCATATTCCAAGCATGAATGTGGGACTTTATCAAACACATCAATCAACACCAAACCAGGGCTCCTGAGACCAAATCGTATCAACCCCAAACCAGTGATTCCACCTCATGGTCAGACATAAATAATCGTCACGAATTGGTCTACATCCAAGCTGCTTCAGGGCTCCATAGTGTTAGTTCCAACCAAGGAGCTGGGACTAGTAACTCAACCCCAGTTTTTCCCAGGCTACAAAGTGTTTGTCCAACCAAGGCTCCAGGATTAGTAACTCAAACCACCTAGGGCTCCAGAGCATTTTTCCAACCAAGGCTCTAGGACTAGTAGCTCAACCCAACAGTTTTCCATTGGGCTCTAGATCATTTTTCCAACCAAGGCTCCAAGAACTAATAACTCAACCCAAAAACTAAAGGAACCATGAGAAACGACCAAAAAAAAAATCAATTGAAATAAATCCACAATCAACATGGATATCCAGGAAATGGCAAGGCTATGCAAATCCACTATCAATCCCAACCATCCTCCGTGCCTATGACAAATCATAATCAAGAAACCACATGCAATACCATGCATGCAAAAACTAGTGAGGAAATCATACATGCAACTCGGTACCTGCACTCAGAACCTACTGTAGATGTTGATCTCGATGCCCTTTTCACTTTCCTACCCTTCCTTTTCTTTATTGATCCAAATCTCCAAATATTCCACACTCTACAAGAGTGCTCCAAGAATATTGTAAGTGCTCAAGAGTATGAGAGAGTGAGATAATAATGAGAGCTCCAAAATTGAATTGACCAAGCCTTGCCCACTGATCCTCAAAATCCTTTTTATTAATGAGGCCTCTATTTTCTTCATTTTCCTCCTCACATGCAATATGTGACCTTTCACCTTCCTTTTCTCCTATTTTCCATTATTTTCATAAATGAAATGTCAATTAATGCCTCATTCATTTGTGATTGCCTTTGCCTTTTCCAATTTCCTTAGCCATAATAAACCGAATGAACACCCACTAGGATGTTTTTGCCCACCATTTAGCTTGGAATATGTGTCCCATCCACTGTGGTCATATATATATTTTTACATGGAATTTTACTAAGGATGTTATAGAACCCCCCCCCCCCCAGGGGAGCACCGTCCTCGGTGTTTAGTGACACCTACAAACCAACAAACTGCTAAAACGAAAACACATTGCCTACGGAGATTTATAACAAATTTTGTTGCAATATTTACAATGAATAACCCATCATGACAATCATACAATGTACTGGAGCTTTATAACATAACTCATTATGGTATTTAAAATAACAACCACATTTACTCATGCACTAATAAGAGGCTCAATATTTTAGCTCAAAAATGAAAGTGCTCAGAATTGAATGAAACTAGAACAATTGTGATGGACCCGATGCAAGGAATCCAATGCAAATCGTTTCATTGAAAATCAAGTTTGGATGAGGCAGTTATGGTCTGTTGATCGCCATTCAGAACAAGCAAATTTTTATTAAAAAATTGCAGAACAAGTACAGTCTAATGACATGGCAGCCCAGTCATCATTCATGGAATATTCTTCAGTTTTAGTCCAATGAGATTGTGACAAGTGTCACTGTGGGATTCGCCAGTTTGATTAGTGAAGGTGTAATTTTTCCAATGACCTCCTAAGGTTGAACTTAGGTTCATAATTTTTATGTGTTAGAAGTTTTTTTTTTATTTGAGGTTATATATATATATATATATCCTTTGTTATTTCAAACCTTAATTTAATTTTAAAAGTTTCCGCATACAAACATTCTAACCTAAAGTCTACAAGTGGCAACGTATTCGAATCATATTACAAACCAAAGGTTTGTGTGGCACATATATTACATGGTCTAGTTTAATACATCGCAATGGTGGAAGTGTTATATCATATGGAAGATTAATTAATGTCATATATTATAATGTGCATTGGCACATATAATATAGTCCGTTGGAAAATTATTTACATGGTGATGCAGGAGCATCAAGGGCGTTTTTTATTTTAAAAGGGGGTGTGATAATTTTTAATATTTTATTAATTAATTTGAATAAAATAGGAGAAGGTGAGGATTTTTGTAAATATCTTTTTATTTAATAAAAGGATATGAGGGAATTTAATTAGTTGAAGGATTTTAGGGATAAAGATCTATCCTTTAGGGATGTTGAGAGATTTAGGGGTTTGTTGAGGAATTGAAGGGATTGAGCATTTAATTAAATGATTTTTTAAATTGTATAAATAAGAGGAGGTTTTGAGAGGAAAATACATTGAGTTAGTAGAGAGTGAGAGGTTTTTCTGATTGGATGCCTTCGGGCAGTTTGTAAGGGCCATAGATTACGAATATCAGGCCAAACCAGAATTGTAAGTATTTTTTATTAATATGATAAGTGTGTTTGAAGCTGTGTTTAAAGCTTTATTGGTGGATTTGCGTTCATTTTCTGTAATTGAAATGAAACCGAAGTTCAGTCCAATTTAAGATTTTAAATACCAATTGGGAAGAAGTCAATTCACTGTGTATAGAGCATTAACAGATTGTATGTATAAGAATATAGCATTGAAGGGCTGTTTACTTGAAAGGGTAGAAGCATATGATAGGGCGCTATTCTCATTAAATGATATTCTGCCTGTAAATTAAGATTATGTTGAACGATGTTCCCATTTAAATGGTTCGACAATGTATATGGAAATCGATACAAAAGTTTTAATCGATTAATTGCAATGTTAACTTGTGAAGAGGTTTTAATTGGTATTGGAAAGCGTTTCAGATTGTAAGGTTTGTCCGCATTAGAAGAACCAATGGTTAATAATCTCAGATCTGTGGATCGATGTTCAAGCACAACAATCCAAAATTAAATAATTCGACTTATGTTTGGAATGTCAAGTAGCAAAAGTCTGCGTTGAACATAGGAGCAATCGATTGAAAGGTAAACGGTGATATCGATTGAAAGGTAAATGGTGATATCGATTTTGTATAAGAGCCTTAATTCAATTGAACTGGAAAATTTTAAATCTGTATTGAAGAATCGATGGGTTTTTGAGAATGCCAGAAACATCAGATTCTGGTTAATTTACATTTGAAAGCAGAAACTCCAGTTGTAATTAATTGAATTCGATAGAGAGAATTATGAAATGATAATAGCGATGATCTCAAGGGTCGAAGAAGAGTATAACGATTTCCAGAATTTGTGAACGGAGAGTGGTAATCGTTGAAATTAACCACGGTTTTATTGTGGTTACTGTGGAAGTCAGAGCACAGAAGATAAAGAAGGCGCAAAGTTCTTGAAATTCTGATTATTTAAAATAGATCTACTGAAGAATTATGCTATTTTGAATGCAGGAAGGAAGAGCATCGAATCGATGATGATCTGATATCCATCGATTGAAAGTTCTTTGCAATGAATATTAGTACAGAAGCGTGAAAATGCAGTGTACAGGCAGAATGATGGTGGATTGTATAAACCAGAAGTGCGGTATTAAATAAACCAATTCGAATCTGATCAAATGTTGGAAGCGCCAGTTGATGAATGTGAACAGGATGCTGTTCCTTTGATTTTGGGTTGTCATAAATGGTTAACGCAGAGTAAGCACAGCGTTAATGGTAAGTGTATTGATGCTTTGAAGAGTAAGTAGGCTCTGCGCTGAGGTTTAAATGTTGTCAGTATTGAACTGAAGCGGTATTCATACAGCTCAAGTGTAATGTGTTAAGGTTTGAACACATTCAGAAGTTGTAAGTTTTATGAACTGATACATCTGCCAAATCGTTGAAGTTGAACACAATCTGTATCCATTGTCGGATGGATAGGTATGAAAGTTGAAATTGATCAAATTCTAAGTTTTTTTTATAGGAACTGTCATGGGCAAGTGAATTGGTAAAGTGCGCTTATCAAATGGGAACTTGAATTTGTATTAAGCTCAAATCGAAATCTTGTTATGCAGCTTGATTTGAATTAAATATAGAATGTTACGAATTCTACATGGAAAGGGGCATAAGTGCATAGACTAGAATTATGAATGAAATTTATTCCAGTTGAGGAATATTTGAACTCATATTATCATTGGGTTTGCTTGAAGGATTCAAAGCATGAATTTGCTTGAAGAGAAGTAAATTTGGAATTGATATAATTTCATGGCTTTTAATGAAAATATGAAATAAATGGTGAAAGATTTTGAACAAGATATTAGCTTCCGCATGTAAATGGACATTGAGGATTTGATTTGAACAAAATGCTGAGATGTATGAATAATTGTCATAAGATTCTGGGATTTGCAGGCTAGCCCTGCGTCACATGGTGGGTCTGAATCGAATGAACGATGGAGCACTGATATCATATTTCATGGTAGTATATTATAAAGTTTATATATCAAAGGTGTTCGAATGTGAAAAATACTATTACGAGGGGTGGGGTCGGGGCTCGACCCCATGACCTCCCCCTCTACACTGTGTGCCTCCACCATTGTGCCATGGGCCCATTCCACTGAAGAAATATGCCCCGAGTTTGTATTTGAATGCACGCAAGGTCTGGTGGTGGGAATGGAGGGCGCTAGCCCCCTCACCATAAAACCATGACCTATGACCATACGAAGGGATGACGCGTTAAATGCGCTTAGAGCTAAAAACCTCAGTTAATGACATTTAAATCATGCTTATTTGAACTTAATGACGAGATTAATCTGGCGGCAAAGTTGATAGATTCCGTCAAATGCAGCGGAGCTCCAGATTTAGTGGAAAAATTGTAGGAAAATTGGTTTTGGCCATAACTGAGACAATTTTCGACCAATTTTGGCTCAGGAACAGTCATTATTGGTATATTTTTATGTTTTAGAGCCATTGGAACATGTTTCAGAGGCATAAGATGTCATCTACAGTGATTTTTGTTGCCTCGAAGAAATTTGAAGCCTAAGGCCACTAGGAGGGAAGGCCATGCCTAGAGCATCTGGTAACCAAATTGAGTAAATAAATATTCATTTCTGATATATTTCAACATTTTAAACTCATTAGAATAGGTTCCAAGAGCATTTGATACATGTAAACAATATTTTGAGCACAAGTGAGCTAATACAGAGGCCCAAGCTATGGAGTTGGACCAAGGAGATGTAGCCCAGGAGGGGTGAACTCCTTCATCAAAACTTTGTTTTAATGGATCAGTTGTTATGGTTTTTTGTTATTTATTTTTCTTTTGTTCATCCATTTAATTTCATGCTTTATACTTTAAAATACACTAATAAAATTCAGTTTTAATTACCTCTTTGACACACATAAGCAACAAGGGAATCTGTACATCAAGCATAAGATCAGAAAATAAGTTTTATATTTGAAAATGAAATTAGCATAGAAAAAATAACAATCAAATTTACATCAAGTTGGTATCGGAGCACAAGGTTGCTACAGGTTATTTTCTTGATAGTTGCTTGAAGATTTGTGCAAGTTTAATGGTTGCAAATTTGTGATGCTGAAAAGGTTAAGGTTGTGTTAGGTCCCTATATTACCAGTGTAGTCCCTTGTTGTTGTTAGTGTAGCCCCCTTATTTTTATTTTTGCAACCCTGTAACCCCAATATTTTTATTATTGTGCCCTTACATTATTATTTTTAGGTTGGCTAGGATTATATTGTGACCTCATGGACTCCTATATATAGAAGGAGGTTTTGTCACTTGTATCATCCAAGAATTATTCATTTATGTAATGTAAAGGAGGTTTCGCCCTCGAAGTGGCTTATTTATAAGGCATTGATCTCTCTTTTCTCCTATTTTTGGAGTTGGTTTCATAACATTTGGTACCAGCAGTTTGGATTCTAGGGTTTCGCTGCTCCAAATAGGTCATTGTGAATTTTCGCTATAACTATTTTTTACAAAGGTTCAAAAGCTGAAATTTGTATTACGCAAAGCTAAAATCCTGAGGAACTTCGTGTAAAAATTTCAGATCTTGGTTCGCAATATTTTCAGATATATGATATGTGGAATTTAGGGTTTTTTCACGCTCCCGAATTTCATCTCAAAGAGGTGACCATGGGAAAATCATCATAACTCTCTCTCTGAGCATCGGATTGGAATTCTCTAAAAATCGGCTGCAAGTAAATGGAATGTAGTTTTATGTGTATCAATTTCAGAGCTAAAGGAGGTAACAGTGACATGTGGCATGTCGTACAAGTTCGCTCTACTGAACTATTCCATAATTAGGTCATTGTGGGAGATTGGGCATTACTTTGCCTTGAAGAATCCAAATCAGGTCAGACCTGTGGAATTAAAAAGAAGATTCAAAGGGATACTACAGGACCAAATTTCATATATTGAAGGTCCGAAATCACGGAGATAATTCAGTTTCAATATCCATCTCCTCAAAAGCAAGGAAAAGGTGTGTATTTTTTTCGAATTGCATAAGTCTTGTTTGAAAAATCAGTTTGAATTGATTCCAAAGGCATATTGTAGAATAGATATCAATATTGGGTTCTAAAATGCCCCCTAAAAATAATTCAACGCCCATTAAGCCTTCATAAGGCTATACTATGACTCATGAAGATGAAGAAGTGCAACATGACATATCAAAATTACAAGAGAAAGTGCACCAAATTTCGCTCTAGCAAAGAGAAACAAAAAATGAAATGGAAGTTTTGAAGAAAGGTGTGGAGGCTAAGATGGATGGTTTGAAGAAAGGCGTGAAAGCTAATATGGATGGTTTGAATAATGGAATAGATGGCATGGAAGCTGGCATGGAAGCTAAGATGGACAACATGGAACCTAAGATAGATGAAAAATTGGAAAACATGAAGAATGATCTAAAAGTAGACATGGAAGGTTTGACAAAGTTCAAATACAAGAAATGTTTCCTAATGGAAAAAGATAGTAGAGGAAACTCTTGATGAGAAAAAAATAAATGTTAATCGTGATTTCATAAACTCTAATGTTGGATGGAAGACCCACCATATTCCAAAGATCGATATGAGGAAGTTTGATGGCAAGGATCCTGTAACATGGATACTAGAGATGGAGCAATATTTTGATCTCAATAATGTGCAAAACACACAAATGGTATGCATTGCAAGTTTATATTTAGAAAAAAATACAATTTTATGGTATCGATGGCTTTTCTCCTGTAAAACAATTGTCACTTGGTCAATTTTTACGGAGGAAATGATATCACATTATGAGGATACAAAGAGCAATGCCTTTTTTAGCCAATTGATAAATCTCAAACAAAAGGTTTCAGTGGTGGAGCACATTGAGGACTTCCAAAAATTGAATATAAGGGTAACTGATATTCCAGAAGAACACGGGATTGATGTCTTCATAGGGACTTTAAAGGATAACATCCAACATGAGGTTCACGTTTGGGAACCTGATTCATTGGAGAAGGAATTCAGGTTGGCAAGAAAAATTGAATGTAAAATTATGGCGACAAGGAAGCCTACCACTCACATCTATAAAGATGGAAGTGTTGTTGCTCCTATACTTCCACAATCTACAAGGTTGACACCACAACAATTGGAAGAAAAAAGAGAAAAAGGGCTTTGATACAGTTGTGATAGAAAATACACTAAAGGTCATAAGTGTGTTGAGAAGAAATTATTTTACATATATTGTGAAGAGGAGGAATAAAATGAACAAGAAACTTCAAAAGAAGAGGATATACACTAGGAACCAACCCTAGAATAAGAATAAATTATTCTAACCATATCGTGTAATGCATTGGCAAGAATTACCACTCCTCAAACTCTCAAGATATAAGGACATATCAAGAAGAAAAAGGTAATAGTGTTTATTGAATCGGGTAGTACCCATAATTTTATTCATTGTAAGGTAGCCAAGGAATTGAATTATTTCCTATACCCAGCACCAGAATGTCAAGTGATGGTTTCAAATGGAGGAACTATAAATTTCTCTGGAAAATGCCATAATATCAAGTTAACCATGGGGGAATATGTTTTTAATAGTCCAATGCTTTCAATTCCAATGTAAGGTGTTGATGTTATACTAGGAGTACAATGGTTACAATCTTTGGGGACGGTAGCTTTTAATTTTCAAGAACTTTTCTTGAAAAAAATTTCGGAAGGAAAGGAAGTCAAATTACGGGGTATCGCAGGGAAGCCAGGAAAGATAATAAGCTCTTATGTCATGAAAATTCTTCTGAATAAATAACAACGAGGCGTAATTGAACAATTATGCGCACTAGAAGTTCATACATCAAAATCATATATTTCTCCAAATCTCCAAAAAGTTTTGTACAATAATTCCAAGGTGTTTGAAACTCCCAAAGGACTCCCACCTATTCATGATCATGATCACGCTTTTCATTTTTTTCCAGGAAGTGTTCCTCCAAACATCAGGCCTTATAGATATCCTTATGTCCAAAAGAGTTAAATTGAATGTATGATTGCAGAAATGTTAGAGGCGGGTATAATTCAACCTAGGCAAAGTTCTTTCTCTGCTCCTGTAGTATTGGTACACAAGAAGGATGGATCATGGCGAATGTGTCCGGATTATAGGGAGCTCAATAAGCTCACCATTAAAGATAAATTTCCCATTCCTGTGATTGATGAATTATTGGATGAATTACATGGAGCAATTTATTTTACCAAGTTGGATCTTTGTTCGGGATATCATCAAATTAGAATGAAGACTGAAGATATTCCAAAAACAGCATTTCGAACTCATGAGGGTCATTATGAATTTTTGGTCATGCCTTTTGGCCTTACCAATGCACCTTCTACATTTCAAGGGTTGATGAATTCCATTTTCAAGCCCTTCCTTAGAAAAATTGTGCTAGTATTTTTTGATGATATACTAATCTACAGCAGGTCTTGGAAGGATCATGTTGAACATGTTGACAGGGTGCTCAAACTATTGCAGGAGAAACAATTATATGCAAAAACATCCAAATGTTTCTTTGGAGTACAAGAGATGGAATATCTGGGTCATATTGTATCTCACGAGGGTGTTAAGGTAGACCCTAAAAAAATTAAAGCCATTAAGGAATGGAAAGTCCCCACAACCATAAAGCAGTTGCGAGGATTTCTCATGTTAACAGGGTATTATCACACTTTTTTTAAGAATTATGGGATAATAGCAGCACCTCGAACAATAGTATTGAAGAAAGATGCATTTTCATGGACTCCTGAAGCAACTAAGGCCTTTGAACATCTTAAATAGGCAATGTGCCTAGCACCAGTGTTAGCTACACCAGAATTCACAAAAACATTTATTGTGGAATGTGATGCCTCAGGAAATGGAATTGGTGTTGTTTTAATGCAAGAAGGAAGACCCATTACTTTTGAAAGTCGTCCAATCAAAGGAAAGTATTAACAGAAAGCTATTTATGAGAAGGAAATGTTATCAATAGTGCATGCACTAAAACGAGTGTTAGCTACACCAGAATTCACAAAAACATTTATTGTGGAATGTGATGCCTCAGGAAATGGAATTGGTGTTGTTTTAATGCAAGAAGGAAGACCCATTACTTTTGAAAGTCGTCCAATCAAAGGAAAGTATTAACAGAAAGCTATTTATGAGAAGGAAATGTTATCAATAGTGCATGCACTAAAGAAATGGAAACCTTACCTAATGGGAAGACACTTCAAGGTAAAAAGTGATCATGATAGTCTTAAACACTTTTTGGAACAAAGACTATCTTCACAAGAGAAGCAAAAATGGGTCACAAAGATGTTGGGTTATGAAGCTAAATGTTTTTGCAGATGCACTCTCAAGAAAGAATGAAGAGGTGGAAGCATCGATTTGTGTCATTTCTATTATCCAACCAAATTGGATAACTAAAGCAAGGGATGAATGGAAGAAGGATGAAGAAATGTGGACACTCATTCAAAATTTGCAGCAAGGTCCTAGTACATCTGATACATTTGGTTGGAAAATTGATTCTTTATGGTACAAAAATCGATTATATATTTGTAATAATTCCCAACTAAAATAAAAGATTCTTTTGGAATTGCACACTTCTCCTTTAGGAGGACACTCAAGATTTTTAAAAGCTTACCACAGGGTGAAGAAATTTTTTTTTTTGGATGGCCTTATATCTAATATTCAAAATTTTGTGGCAGAATGTTTGGTTTGCTAGCAAAATAAAGTTGAGACATTTAAGACCCCAGGTCTTCTACAACATTTATCCATTCTGTTAGGGTCCTATAATAATATGGTTCATAATTTTTGAATTGACTATGATTAGTCTTGTAAATATGTACATACATTGATTTCTCCAAGTTGTTTTCCCATATTTGAAAATAATAATAAAATGAAAAGAGGGTAAAAGTCCTAAAAGAAAGATCAAAGGACTTGAAAAGAAAATATCAAAAAGAATAAAAAATGGACCCCAAAAATAAAAAGAGATAGAAATAAGACATGAAAGTGATGCAAGTCAAAATGCCACGACTTTTTACTTTTATTGTAAAAATAATGATTATGTGCAGCTTGTTCAAAATGCCATAATCCGTGATGAGTTAAGTATTTTAATATTAACTTTTTTATGCTTTGAATTTCATGTTTATAGATAGAGAATAAAGATCTATCAAACAGTTTAAACTTGACAAATCATTAGATAGTTAGAGAATAAATGAGGAGCTCAATATTTTAATCTGAGCCCTCGAATGAAATAAGGTTAGAATTAGATAGTTTATGCTTTAAAAGAAAAATGGATTTAGGGTTGCAAGCTCAAATGCACCCAAGCAAATAATGAAAAAACGGTAGAATAAATGATGGGTAGATAGAAAGCAGTTTTACAAGGAATGAATAAAACATCATCTGGAAAATTACTAATTTCACTCCTTCAAAGTATTCCAGTATTCAAAACCTTTAGTTAAAAAGGCTCAGAGCATTTCTCTGACTTTTGTTAGGACCGGACCCAAGGCTTAATGACTGATAGGTAATAAGTAATGGATTTCCTTCATAAAAACCAATTTCCTCAACATAATCACCCTTTTCCTAGGAAAAAATCCCTTTTCCTAAGTTAAAACACCTTTTTACTTAGGGAAAGTAAAAACTGCCCTTAACTAATTTCATTTCATACAAAAACATTCAAAAAAACCCACAAAAATACTATTTATCCTAAGTATTAAGTGTAAATGTTTAAAATCGGGCCATCATTACGCACAAATGCCTAGTTTACACTTTGCTTAGTTCATTCATATGTATTTCCGCTCATCTTCATTTTCATATTAAAATTTAATTTAATGTATTAACTCCTTATAATATCCACCCCATAATATATTAAATCCCTTTTATAAAAATACCCCCAAAACCCACTTTATTAATATTTAACGTATGGTTTTAAAACCCACGTGACATATACTCTGCTCTTTTCCATATAGTAAAACATATGTTATATATAACATAACCCACCCTACGGTCGCAATACACATGTAAATCCTTTATTTACTGTGTAAATTCGCATATCCACCTATCATATTAATACATTAAAATTAACAGTTAAACTTTGTTTAAACGTATTAATTCAATCCCGTCGCATATAAACTTTCTCGGGCCCCACGCCCCATACTTCGAACAACTCCATCGAAAGATCTTGACCGTTCGCATCTCCGTTGTCTAATCCAACAGTCCATAACCCATATCATATTTTCAAGAGCGTGATCGCTAATCCATTTTGGATTTGCGAAATGAGTGGTATCATCCTCCACACAACGCAAAACGATTTGATCACATTCGTTTGCGAAAACCCATTTACCACCTTCTCATGTTGTGATAACCACTTCTCGGTATTCGACCCCCAGGTGCCAAACCACCTCCCATCTGACTTGACCCACATTAACTACAAACAGTGTTTAAACCTAAATTTTCTATAAAAAAATCATATTCATGCAGTTTAAACCGTTTTATGCATTTTTCTACTTGTTTAACCCTTTCTTACTGAAATAAAAGATGCCATTGCCTTTTTTACATGCTCAAAGAACCAGAAATCCATTAAAATTGTTGCTCTGACCGCCTAGAGCCTCCAGTTTTCGTCCAAAAAGACTTCAACAGCTTCTGAAAGCTCCCCAACACCCCAGAAACCCTATTTCAAAGCAAAATACCTGAAAAAACATGTATTCTTTGAAGAAAATACCTATTTCACATCTGAAAGAACTATATTTGTGAATTTGATCCTCGTAAAGCCTGTCTATCTATAGAAATACCTTTGTTGCCTTCAAAAAATGTATTTGTTGTAGAAACCTTGAAAAAATCACAGTTTTGAATACTATAACCTGTTTTATAAAAAAATTGAAGAAGTTAAGCCTTTTGCAGACCTGTAGAAATCCTCTGACTAATTCAAACCCTTTTACAAATATTCATAAACCCTTTGTGTATGGATTAAATTGTTTGAGGTTTATTTTACCCAAGAAATGAGCTAAAAAACCTTATTGAACCTTTCTAGAGTCTATAAGAAGGTTTGAAGATTAATTTTGGAACTTACTTGAAGACTTGAAGCATAAAAAACAAGATTTTACCTATTGTTGTTCAAAAATACCTCTGGCATACCAGAAATACCTTTTGTAAATAGTCTAAGCTTATAGAAGAGTATAAAAAACATAAAAACAGAGTTTTAAGCATCCAGAAGGTCAAAATTGTCAAGAACATATCCAGTAATGGCTTCTAAAAGCACCATTTTCATAAATCCACTAAAACCTCATGTTGTAGATGTTGAGCATACACCCTTAGCTGATGTTGATTATAAGATAACTGATCTAGTAATTGAATTCAATCTTCTAGATCTCCACTGCTGGAGTTTAGAAAAATCTTTAGATCAGGGAAATGAAATTCAAATTTGGGAGTCCAATTTACCCAAATATGTGGTTCTCCATACTCATCAGTGTCCAGAGGTCATTAGACTGTGTCAAACCCACTACTCCCCTGACCAACGAGATATTCTTAATACTAAAAAAGAGGTATTGTTCACTATTACTGCAAAGTCTATAAACCTAATGCTTCAGCTAAAACAAGATCCTAATGCAGTCCCATTATCCATAGAAGATCTTACAAAGCTTTATCTTGACTTATAATTTAAAAAATTTCAGATCTTCCAAACATTCATGCCTACATATGTTGAAATCCCAAAGATTAACCCTCCCTATTCATCTTCCAAATTTCGTGAAGGATCAAGGCATGTTATTTCAATGTTGTCCTTTATGCTTGGTTAGTTTACTGATGAGTCTATACTTGGTTTTCTATCCACTTTTGTGCCTGGTCAACCCCCCACGGTCATTTATAACTATGTTGAGTACATAGATGATAGTATCCATGATCAGCTAGTAAAACTTCCCATTGAAGGATTTTTCAAATATACATCCTTCCTCTTTCACATGTTCCTTTACTTCCAAGCAGATAAAAATAACCCTTTAGAAGTTGGATGTAGAAGGTAATCCACTATCAGTAATTTTCTGGACTTCTCTAATCAGAAAAGAATCAACAAAATTCACTTATGTGGATTTCATAGATTGTTTTTTTCATCCATTGATAAACATGCTTACAAACAATGTACAGCCAAGGATAAGTAATGAGATCAACAAAGTGTTATAGCTATCAGATCAAAGCAGAACTGGAGATTGGTACCTTTACCAAAATCACACGGAGATTAGAGTCTATGGGTCAAACCTCTTACCCTATAAATTTCCAAAATACTTGCCAATGAGAGTGTTTGCCTTAGAGTACATAAGACAAATTCTAAACTCAGACTCTATCAACTTCTTGGATGCTAAAGAGAAGACTCAATTCAAATTAAAGAACCAGGTGGGTCCTTTCATTTGCAATCGCAGGGAAGCAGGTGTAGAGGCAGCAAAACAGTTGCTGGAATATAAATTTGATGAAAGTTTCTTGTGGAATTATGATCGTCATGGAATACTTAGTAAGATGATGGTAAAATGAAAATTAACCCCTTATATTCATGATAAGAAGCCTGAGATTGAATAGTTTTTCAATCAAACAGAATGGTTGGACAATACTTTGATAGAAACAGTCAAACAGGGTGATACTAGTCACACTTTGAAGATGGTAAATCAGGAGGACGGGACCACAAAGAGAATCAAAGAAGAAGGCACATATACAGCTGAAACAATAACAAAGACCAGATTCAAAATCAGATATAATAATAAACATAAGCTCAATCCAGTGAATAAAGAGAAGGAAACAGTTGAGGTTTTAGACGAAGAAAACCCAGAGAAAAACACAGCTGCTACTACAGTTATTGAGAATGAATAGGAAACTAATAATTCAAAAACTAAGATGATTGAAAAAAATCAAATCATGGAGGCATCATCATCGCAGCAAGCAGAGAATACAGACAGTGATATCAAAGAGAAATATAAAGAAATCAAGGCCAAGAATGAAGAGTTAAAAAATGAAATCTATTCACAGTATCTAAAGCAGACTCCAGGAAATCAAAGTAGGCTGCTTTCAGCCTTTGATTACAACAATAAAAAGTTGCTAATGATAGTGCTACAACCAACAGTGCCTAAACCTACAACAACAGTAGATTATAAGAAAGTTGACTTTGAAGTACCAGTAGAAAGCAGTCATCCCTTAGATCAAATTGAGTTTCGTAACCAAAGCTCAGAAATGCTTTATTCTACTATGACAATAAAGGCAATGAGTGCCTAGAAACTCCAGAAAACTATAACAAATTTGAGAGATCATATTAGGATTGAAAAAGCTTCTTCTTATGCTAAAAACACTAGAATTAAGTCTTTATAGGAACTGGTGATTGAAGTAGGGTATGACCCTTCAAATGTAAAAGCAGCAGAAGAATTGGTGAAAAAGAAAAATGTTGACATTGCAACACTTAGAAAGCAATTGAAACTGCCTCCAACAGAACATCCACAGGAAAAAGAAATTGTGCAGGAGGCAAATCAAAAAGATGAGATGATGAGTCTCATACTCCAAATGACAACACAGATTAAGGAAATGGAGATAGAAATGGACAAGCTTTTCCAAGAGAAAGAAGCTACAAAAACTCAAAGTGTTCCTCCTACAATTATCCCCATGGTAACTATAGCAGTTCCTTCAACTTTAGCAGAGGAGTTGGCACCAAAAGTACCATTGGCCACAGCTGTGCCAATGACTTCTTCCACTACTTCTGCTACTGAATCATCTAATTCAGCAATGCAACAAACAGATGAGGCCAGCAAGCTCATTAAAGCCATGGAATATATGTCAATTCAGAATAATGAGATCAATAGATTGAAAGAAAAAATCAAGAACTTGGAAGATGCCAAGAAATTAGCTCAAATAAATGCTAAAACAAAGGAACAAAAAGCCAAAATATTAAGTGAGAAGCTTAAGAAGGTTGAAGCAGAGTTAACCTTGAAAGAACCAATGGCTTACATAAAAAATAAGTTGTGGTCCAAAATTATTGAGTCAATCAATGATACTTGGCCTTCCATTTAGGTAATTTATGAACATAAGGACTTGCTTAAAGTAGCAAAAGAAGAAATTGTGAAGACAAAGGAAGAGCTTGGTGCCAAACCTGAAGAGGCCCAAGAAATAATCAAGTTTCTCAACACTAAAAACAAGCAAGAATTAGATGAGATATGGATAACTGATAGAACTGAAACAATTCTTGAGTTGAGAAAGGTAATTTCAAAGAAAAACTTGATGAAGCAACTAGAAGAGAAATGTCAAAACATGGATTTGGCCATAACTAGATTCATGGTTAAGTTTGAGACATTGAGGCAAAAAGGCTTGCCAAACATTCTTGTTATAAATGATAAACTAATGAAGCAAGAGGATTACAACAAGAAGATCAGATATTTTGCCAAATATCAAGTAAACAAGGAAGATTGGCAAGGATTACTTACAAGCAAAGTGTTGCACAAAAGAGTTGAAGATTGTTTTATTTACAACATGAAATAAAACATCTCTTTGTGGTCAAACCAACCTTTGTTAGATACACAGAGACTGATGAGAATTACAAAAAACTTACCAAGATCAAGTTACCTAATGAATAATTTTAGCAAAAGCTTACTGACTTACTGTAAAAGACGGTTTACAGTGAAAGAGGATGAAAAAAATAGTGTTGTTTTTACACAGTAAAAACAGATTTTTACAGTAGTAAAACAATCCAACAGCAGTAAAACAATTCGTTAAAGAGTATCAAATGGTTAAAGTGTATCAGAAAAAGAGTATCAGATGAGAGATAAAGCTTCAAAACATATTGAAGATATTTTTTCCAGCGTTGAAGACAACACAATAGCCAGCTGCACCCAAATCCAAACAGCATTACTATTTAACTTGAATAAGTAGGATAGTTTGCAAGTTTATTATGCAGTTGTCACTATATTTTTGTAATAGATATTTTATTTTCCTTAGAAAAATCCTATGAGTATTCTAGGATATTTTGTATCACTTTTTGTATAAATACTTCACTCTTTGAAGTATTATTGTGGAATAAATTGCTGAAGATTTCTATAGTCAATATTTTTGTACCTGAAGGGTTTTTGTGCCAAGTTTCAAGTCAGCAGGCTGGATCAAATCAATAAAGCATCTTGTTTCAGGATTCATGTGTTGGGCTACTTAAGTGAAGTACTTTCTATTGTTATTTGTTAAATCTTCTTATGTTTTCCATTCATACATAAATGTGTTCCAAATTTTAATGTGAAATCAAGAAGTGATATATCAGAATTTGTTAAAAGCACTCTGTTATTTACTGGTTTTCATTTTAATGTTTTCTGTTGCTTTCCAGATTAGGGAACCCTTAATTTCTCCCTCTTTTGAATGACCTTTGTCCTCTTCACTCCTTATCCGGATCAAAGAATCCTTGATTTCTCTTTATCTCGATTGACCCACTTCACTAATCAACCTTAAAGATCTTGAGTGACTCTGCTATCTTGCCCTGAAAATATTTGACTTTAGACTTTGATCCTGACCTATCTACTTGACACATTGACTCCATTTTCCCAATGGAAATGCATACCTATCTCTATCCATCTCAATAAGTGATTTTTCCCACCAAATCAAACCAAATTTCCCCATATAACTAGCCTAAAATCAAACATAAAACAAAGTTAAAACTTATAGAGAGAGCCCTCTCTGAGCCTTAGGAAGGCTAAATCCTAAAGCTTAAAAGTAGGTTTGTGGTTAACTCTAATATTCCTTAAACTATAAAATCAAAATCTCACAAATTTGGGAATTATTAGAGTGATAACATACTGGCGACTCCACTGGGGAACTAACCAATCCTCAGTTTTTAAATAGGTCCTAAAGGAAATCTTTATATTATATTTACACCTTAAAGACTGTTTTAAAATGTTGTGAGTATATTTTCATTAAAAATTGTAATTCTGGCTTTCAGAAGAGTCTACTATACCAGGTCAAATCCAGATCCACATCCTGCTGCAATAGTAGATGATCCAGACAAAATTGGGAAAAATAATAACAAAGTTCTGCAGAAAGTTCTAGAGTTCATCCAAGAGAACTATGCTGAAAGTTCTCATCAAAATGATGATGATGAAGACACAATAAATCTAATGGGTATAAATGAAGATAACACTATCTTTCTTACACAAGAAGATTGGGAGTTATATGATTTACAGCAAATGCAATTAGATTCTGGTGAATCATTTGATTACAAACAAGGTTATGATTTTGCTATCAATGAAGTACATAAGCAATATAACCTTAAAAGAAAGAAAAAAATAGAGCCTTCTACTAAGAAATCTGCACAAACATAAACTAAGAAAATAATAGAAGCTCCCACTACTAAAGTTCTACAAATTCTCCCTAGGGAAAACAAGAAAAACTCCAATTCATCCCAAAAAATTTCAAGCCCCAAAATTTTACCTAGTCCAAAAATTGTTGACATAACAAATGAAGTTGTCCAAACATCAACAGATTGAAAAAAATCTGTTGCTGGAAAGACAACTAATTCTGCTAAAACAGAAATTTTAGACTCTAAAACACTCACTGTTGATCCAGAATCAGCTGATCCCAAAGCTGCCACTGCCAAAACAGCGTCTGATAATTCAAAATCTGCAAAAACATCTACTGCTTCTCCAACTATTCCTGAAAATAAAACTAAAAATGCTAGAACAATAGAAACACAAACTAAAAATGAGAAAACAGCTGTAGAAAAAGAAAATAAACCTACTCAAACTACAGTTACTAAAGAAGAGATAATTCAGCTAAGTAAATCACAAGTTCCATTTAATATTCAAGCTGAAATTGTAAAATTAAAAATACCAATTCCTTTAACAGAATTGGTAAAACATGATTTGTACAAAACAACTATCACTGAAACCTTAAACATGAATGATGGAGAAGATTCAGTAAATCTAAGTGATGATCAACCAAAGTTAATTTTTGGTCTTGATGTTAACGGAAAAAAACCAATATGGAGCAGTTCCACCATTTTACATTAGCTTAACTGTTCATGATCAAATATTACATAATGCAATGTTATATTCAGGGGCTTCACACAATTTAATGCCAAAAGCAATAATGGAAACCCTGAATTTAGATATCACTAGGCCTTACAAATATCTCTTTTAATTTGATTCCAGCAAAGTCAAATGTTTAGGTTTGATTAAAGGTTTATGTGTCACATTAGTTCAATATCCTAGTAAAATCATACTCATGGACATTGTAGTAGCTGACATCCCTCCCAAGTATGGAATGCTCTTATCTCGCTCATGGGGAGCTAAATTACAAGGATCTCTACAGCTTGATATGTCATATGCAACCATATCAGTTTTTGGCCAATCAAAGAAACTTTATAGGGAAACGTTGATGAAATATATGGTGAGTAGTGTAGAAATACCAAGGAATTATCCAATTTAAACTACACCTACTAACATGGATTCATTCATCTTATGCAACTCTGAAACTGATATTGAAATCAAAACTGAACTAAAAGATTAAAAAAAAAAAAAACACCAGACAGTGAAAACATCTTTCATGAATCATTATGGCACCTAAATTTTGATGGTTCAGTCATAAATTAGGAGCAGGAGCAGGAGTTTGGATAACAAACATGGAAAATAATCATGCAGAAGGGCATGCTTTCAGACTGAATTTTAAACGTACCAACAACATGGCTGAATATGAAGCTCTTATTTTAGGACTGCAGATTGTTAGGAACTTAGGAGGTAAAATAATATCAATTATGGGAGACTTAGTGTTAATTGTAAAACAGATAACTGGAGAATATTCTGTTTATAATCCAAGATTAAGCCGATATAGAGAAATTGTTTTAGATTTGATCAAAGAATTGTTTGAATGTGATTTTTCTGCAATACCAAGAAAACAGAACATACAGGCTCACTGCCTAGCAACCTTTGCTAGTACTTGTAATCTTCCATTTCAACTAAATTATAAATATGCTGCAGAAGTAAAACACAGACCTATAATTCCTGATAATCTTAAATATTGGCAAATTTTCTCACAAGATGAACATATTTATAATTTTATGAACAATGAAGGGGAATTTCAGAATTGTGAAATAGATACAGATTGTACCATAGATCAAAACTTAGATAGTGCAAATGATTTGAATAATGTAGATGTAAATAACTTAAGTTTTGCTAAACCTACTAAATTTAGCCAATCAGACATAGATAATTTAGAAAAAATAGAGATTGAAGTGTTAGCAGATGATGGATCTAATATTTTGAACCTAAAAGATAACTTTTTACCAAAAGGCTTAACTCCTTTAGAAGACTTATTTGACTCTAATGATGTAGCAATAAAACCTAAAATGGAGCCACTTAGATCTGATATTGAGGAATGTAATATTGGTACAGAGTTAAAACCTAAGATGATTAAACTTTCCAAAGCTTTACCTCAGGAAAAAAAAAAAAATACATAGCTCTTTTTAAGGAATTTCAGGATGTTTTTCTTGGAGTTATGAGGACCTAAAATCCTATGGCACTAGCATAATATAGCATAAAATACCTATAAAAGAGGACCAAAAACCTTTTAAACAAAAATTAAGAAGGATTAATCCTGTTTTGATGCCTTTAATTGAGAAAGAGGTAAAAATAACGTATGATGCCCAAATAATTGCACCAATCAGATATTCTGATTGGGTTTCTAATCTAGTTCCCACTAGGAAAAAGACAGGAGAAATTATATTATGTGTTGATTTCATAAATTTAAGTAAGGTGTCCTTAAAAGATAATTACCCTTTACCAAAGATGGATCACATTCTACAAAGGGTAGTTGCTTCTTCCATAATTTCATTGTTAGATGGATTTTTTGGATATAACTAGATTCTAGTCCAACCAGAAGACCAAGCCAAAACTATTTTTACTAATCCATGGGGCACTTTTATGTATGTAAAAATGCCTTTTGGGTTAATGAATGCAGAAGCCACTTTTCAAAGAGCTATGGATATAGCCTTTGCAAAGGAGATTCATGAATTCCTAGTGATTTATTTAGATGATATTACTATATTTTCAAAGAATGATTATGAACATTTGGATCATCTCAGGAAAGTTTTTCTTAAATGCAAGAAATTTGGCATCTCTCTAAACCCTAAGAAAAATTTATTTGGATTGGAAGAAGGTAAAATACTAGGAAATAGTATATCTAAAGAGGGAATTCGAATAGACCCATCCAGAATAGAAGCAATTATAAACATTAGTCCTCCTAGGAACATTAAAGAGTTACAAGCTTTTCTAGGTGAAATTAACTTCCTTAGAAGATTCATCTCAAATCTAGCTGAAATAATCAAAGAGCTTAACAATATGCTTAAAAAGGACTCAGTACTTAAATGGACTATTGAATCCAAGCAATCTTTTGAACCAAATAAACAAGATTTAACAAAAACACCAGTCCTTATAAGTCCTGACTTTAAGAAAGATTTCATTATCTTCTCATTTGCTTCAGAACACACTATTGTTGCAGTTTTACTGCAGATAAATGACCAAGGCTATGAGCAGCCCATTTCCTTCTTTAGAAAATCACTAAGAGATGCCACTTTAAAGTACAATATAATGGAGAAACAGGCCCTAGCTTTAGTAAAGGCCATCAAAGACTTTAGAGTGTACATTATTTATTCACAAATCATTTCTTATGTTCCAAATGCGATTGTAAAAGGACATTCTAACACGGAATGGGCACGATGGAAAAAGAGGCAAGTGGATTGCTACGATTTTGGAATATGACATAGAATCAGGCCCACGGAAACTCGGAAAAGGTCAAGGTTTAGCCAATTTCATGGTTGAATCAAATTGTCATGCTTTAGATATTAATTTCATTTCAAAATAGATGATCAAGAAGAGACGGCGACTCGAGAGATCGGTAAGCCTTTCGGAGACTCACCATGGTATGCATATATTGTATTTGTATTACTAAATTTACAAGCTCCTCCTGGATTATCAAGAACAAAAGCTAGATTTTTAAAATTGAAGCGGTAAGATTTCGTATCATAGACATTGTACTCTTTTGGGAAAGATCGTGGTGGAATTTTATTAAATTGTTTGCTTAGAAAAGGCGGCAAATTTTTGGAAGAATTTCATGCGGAAATTTGTGGATGACATCTCTCTTAGAGACCCTGTGAGACAAAATCTACGAGAAATTTGGTTTTTTCTTGGCCTACCTTGTTTTAAGATGTAAAAAAGTATGTGACCTCTTTGTCACAAGTGCCAAATCTTTGAAGGAAAGAAAAAGCTTCTACCCCCGCCCTTAAAACCCAATACTTAACATAATGCCTTTTCAAAAATGGGGTCTTGACTTCATTGAGGAAATTCACCCTCCATCCTCGGCTCAACACAGAGCTGATTCGACGGCCATAGACTATTTCACCAAGTTTATAGAGGCCACACCCTCCCGGGCAAGCCACTAACCTTGTCATAATCTCCTTTTTAGAAAACAACATACTCTCGAAGATTTGAGGATACCCCCCATAAGATTATCACGAATGATAAATTTGGATTCAAATCAAAAGATAATTAATTTCTACCATAAATACCACATTACCCTTAACCATTCTACTGCATATTACCCTCAAGGTAATGACGCTAGCTGAATCCTCAATAAAAGCCTTGTGAACATCATCAAGAAATTACTAGAAGACAATAGAAAACTTGGAGCTGAGGTTAGTTAATGCCTTATGAATGAGATAGACTTACCACTAAGAAATATATAGGTACATCCCCTTACCGGCTTGTTTTATGGGATGGATGTTGTTTCCATCTTCCTTGGGAGTAACTATATTGAAGATAATCTAAGAACTACGAATTTGAGACCAATGACATTCAAAGAAGAATTAACCAAACCATTCACTTTATGACGAATAAGGAAAAGGTTTATCTTAAGTCTCAAGTTATCCAAGATAAGATTAAGAAATTTTTTGAGAAGAAAAAGTAAAGAAGATGATTTCTATGGGTGACAAAGTTTTAAAGTGGGATTCGAAGAAAACGAGAAAGGCAAACATGGGAAATTTGATTTCCTATGGAAAGGACCTTATGTTATTTATGGTTACGGAAATTAACGATGTTTTCTTTGAAAGAGATGGATGGATCGGATTTGCTAGGTGGACCTATCAATGGTAGAATGCTAAAGCATTACTATTCTTGAGAAATAACCAATACTTAACTTTGTTTCTTTAATCATTGTACATAACATTGCAGATTTTATATTGGATTGGATGTTTTCCTAACAAGTTGAAGCCCGGAGAGAATGCCCTAAGCTTTGAAAGGTAAAATATCATAAGTATGAATCATTGCGAGAGATCAGAAACATTTCCAAGATCGACACGGTCAAAATTCAAAGGCTACTAGTCTCAAAGTTCTTGACATTTCACCAAGAAATGCCATCCCCATGTGGAGCCACTATTAGGGTCCTATAATAAACGGGTTCATAATCTTTGAATTGACTTTGATTAGTCTTGTAATATGTACATACGTTGATTTCTACAAGTTGTTTTTTCCCATATTTGAAAATAAAAAATGTAAAGAGGGTAAAGTCCTAAAAGAAAAATCAAAGGACTTAAAGAAAGGAGTCAAATGAGTTCACTTTCGCGAGACTTCCACCAGTTGTTTTATTCACCCAATGGTTAATCTACTAAAAAGCAGTGTACAACCAAGTATAAGTGATGAGAATAAGAAAGAGTTTTACGGCTATAAGAGCAAAGCATGATAGGTGGCGGGTATCTTTACCAAAACCACCGCGAGAGATTGGGGTACATGGGTCGAACCTCTGCCTATAAATTACCAAAGTATCTACCAATGAGATTATTTGCCCTAGAATATATAAGACATATTCGAACTCGGTGCAAGCCAAAAATTTTAGCACTAAAATAAAACTCGAGTTCAAATTGAAAATAAAGTGGTCCTTTCATATGCAACGACAAGGAACGGGTGAAGAGGCAACAAAACAATTGCTAGAATATAAGTTTGATGAAAGTTTCTTGTGGAACTATGATCTCTTATGGTATAATCGGTAAGATGGGGTAAAATGTAAATTATTGTATATTCATGACAAAAATCCTAACATTGAAGAGTTTGCAAACCAAGTATAATATAGTTGAATACATTGTTAAAATCATCAAAGCAATTAAATCTTAAGTCACACTTTGCAAAGCGCAAATCAAGAGGACATAACCATAAAAAATAAATAGAGAAAGAAAGTTAATATCTTTGTTGAAATACTAAGACGATTCAAGCTGGAATACAATAGAAACCAAAGATTAATCCAATGGAGACAAGAAAAAGAAACAATAGAGATTTTAGATGAAGAATCGAGAGAAAGATATTGTGACTCACACGGTAATAGAAAATGAGCGACAGCTTTGCTACTTCCAACACACGGATGATTCATAAACAACAAAGTGGGGAAGTGTTTTCACGGCGGGCGGAGAGGATGAAAAAAAACGGATTTGTTGTTCTACACGGTAAAAACGATTTTACCACGATGTCAGTCAAAATTAGCGGCTTAAAGAGTATAGAGGTTAAAGTGTATCGGTTAAAAGTATCGGTGTGCGGTTAAAATTAATTGAAGATCAAATTGCAACGTTAAAGACAACTCAAAAAACACGGCTGTGACTTAAGCAGAACGAGAAAGATATTTTATTTAATAAATAGGACAAGTTGCAAGTTTATTATGCGACATACTATCTTTTGTAAGATATTTTATTTTCCATAGAAAATTCCTATGATTGTTCTAGGATATTTTGTAATATTTTGTATATAAATACTTCATGTTTTCTGATATTAAAGGTGGATAATTCTTGAAGATTTCTATAGGCATTATAGTATGAACCGAAGGGATTTTTTGTATCAAGCTCAAGTCGGAATACGGATTTCAAGGAATAAAGCATCATATTCTTGGATTCATGTGTTGGGCCAACGAGTGAAGTAATTTCTCTTTATTTTGTCTATTTTCTTATGTTTTCATCATTTCATAAATGTGTTCTAAATTTTAATGTGAAATCATGAATTGTTATATTAGAATTTGTTAAAAGCACTATGTTATTGACTAGTTTTCATTTTAATGTTTTATGTTGATATCCGGACTAGGGAACCCTTAATTGCGCCCTAATTTCAATGGACCTCTACCTCTTCTCTCCTTATCAGTTAAAGAATCCTTCATTACTCTTTATCCCAATTAAAACCATTTCACCATCGGTCTTTTAAAGATCTTAAGTGACTCTACTATCTTTCCCTTTAAAAATTTGACTTTAGACCTTGATCTGATCTTTTGCTTGACATTGGCTCCATTTGCCCAATGGATTAAAGATTCATGGCTATCCATCTCATTAGGTGATTTTCCCACCAAACCAAATCAAAACCCCAAAACCAAAATGCCCTATATAACTAGCCTAAAATCATATATAAAAACAAAGTTAAATCTTATAGAGAGCCCTCTGCGAGCCTTAGGAAGGCTAGATCTAAAGCTTAAAAGTAGGTTTGTGGTTACCTCTAATATTATTTAAACTATAAATAAAAAATCTCACAACTTTGGGAATTATTAGAGTGATAACATGATATCATAGTTCCTGGGAACGAGTTCTTAGGAGGAATATCCATAAAACCATATTGTTGAACCAAATAAACTCGTCCATCCCATCTACATTGCCCTCAAAAATTATAATTGCCCATAAAAATTAGAATGGGGTTAAGCTAAATTAAGAGAAATTGTTTGTTCTTTAAATGCATACAGTATAACCAACTTTGATTTGTCAATTTCCTTATTCCACACCATAACTAGCGCTTGAGTTATGGGCTTCCTTTATCTTTTTCATATAATATTGGAAAGGAGTTTTGCTTGGATTTAGGCTACTTGAAGGTATAGGCCAATATAGTCTTGAAAAGTCTTGAGAGGAAAAAAAAATTCATTCACCTTAACTTATGCTTGTCTTCCCACGAACATTGTCCATTCGGATCAACCTTAACTATCTTCTCAAGGCACCTTTATATTGAAAACTCTCTTCCCCATCAAGGAAACAACATCATCTTCCGGATAGGTCATATCCCATTTAATCAAATCAGCCTTAAATGTGACCTTGGTCCAATTATCTCTTGACTTGCACTTGGTAATGACCGAGTCGACTTAATGTCCATATTACTCCTAAAAACACACTTATATTTTTTCCTTTGCTCCATCGTGGTCTCAATAATGAACTTAGTAGAAAATATATTATCAATCTTGGCGCCATACCCATTCACTTCCACCAGTGGTCTTCTTCTTAGAATGCGTCATAATTAGTGCTCGTTAAAAGATGACCAAATATCATATCGGGGAAATATACGCCCTCCTCCTATTGAATCTCCATGGGAACACCATATCCATTATTGTAAACACTAATGCATTTATCTTCCACACCGATGTCCACCTTCACGAGTCCATGGAGGGATCCCTTTGCTTGTTATCTACAACATTGACAAGGATATCATCGAAGATCTTGTATAGACCATCATAGATCTTATCGAGGCAGAACATCTCAGTGTGCTTCGGCGAACCATTTTATTTCCCTCATAAACCTTGAGGAATGGGTGTGCTTCTCAATTAAGCCCACGTATGTGTCTAGACGAAGGAGGATGTGCTCCAATTGAGTCGAGCCGTAGGTGTCTAGACGAAGGAGGATGTGCTCCAGTGGGTCATGTGTCGGCATGTTTCTTTGATGGTTTTCCTTGACACTATTGTTGTTAGGTGCACTACAATACTCGGTACAGCCAATGGATGCTTCTTCTCACTACCCATGTCATAGTCATTTCATATAAATATTGCATGAAATTTCAATTGTGGTGTGTAGAGTATGAGGGCTAAGAGGCCATGGGCGTGTTCACAAGAGCTATCGACTTCCTTTATCTAGACCTCCAACAACCCCAATTTCCTTGATGAAACCCCAATTTCACTTACTTCATTGAATTCCTAAAAAATGACACATCCTGGACAATTTCCCGTCACGAGAGCAAAGAAAATTCATTAAAGCGACCATATTTTGATCCTCTATTGAAACGCTAAGAGTTACATCTTTGGCCGTGAGAAAAATTAATGGAAACGACTAGAGTTTGATGAGTAGTTGAAAAGCTTGAGGTTGTTCCTAGGAAATCAATGTGAATAAAAAACCCCTTTTGCCATTGAACATTTCTCCGAGGAGAAGGGAGATGTATCAAATGCATTAATGGGCTCATCTACAAGGTGACGACATGCGTAGTCATGCAAAACACAACGTGGAGAACGTGGACCTCTTTCCAACTAAGGACAATTATGATTCCTCCATGAGCCTATGAAAATAAAAATTCTAATGCATACCTTACATTTATTATAATTATATTTACACCTTTTTGGTACGTGAATGTATTTACCATGTGTCCATTTATTTATGCCTTTTTGGTATCGGAACATCTGATTTGAACGTGTATCTAATAATGTATGAATCTTGCTCGTCGTTTCAGGCTGAGGTCGGTTTGATGTCTAAATATTGTGCGTTTCGGATGAAGGTTTCTCAAAGATGGAGTCTAGCATATATCTCTTTCACTAAAATTTGCTTGTCTGGTCTATATCTTTTTTTTTTTTTTCGCCCAGAAACGGTTAGTTTATTGATAGGAAGGGTGGCCGAAGCCAAATCAAGTATTACAAAACCACCATCAAGCATTACAAATCTACGATTTAACTTGGACGCCTTGTTAGGGGATGATTGCCATGTTCACCCTTTGCATTTATGCGATCATGCTCTTTTCTAGGTGCATCCAATATTTGCCGATCTGTATCGTACATGTTCAATTCTGCGAGTATGATAAAATTGTGCGAGGGGAAATCCTTCGGAGGTACGATTTCACCCTTGCAAGTACATTTTATTTAACAACGGATCTTTGAGCCCTTTTTTGTATATTAGAGATTTTACCAACAACTCGGAATCTCCAAAACAATTATTTCACTTGGATTCTCTTTCTACGACGGTTGACGGAGCCTTTAAAAAATGGGATTTGACCTGGTTGTTAGTTTTTATCCCAAGTCCCCAATGAAGACCTCATTTTTTCCATTCGGAAAATAAATGACTCCTGCGGCTCTTTGACTGCACAGGTTGCCTTTGGAGACTTTCATCGAAAACAATTGCATTTTTCCTTTGTGTTTTCCACACTTCTTAAATGTTTAATCGCGATTAATCTCAATCTTGCCATTTTCCTTTGAAATCTAGACGTGTGATTGCTGAAGGTGAGCGTGAAATTGAAGCCTTCCAACCATGCCTTTTCATCATTTCGAAGGAAATTTGTAATCTTTGGTAATGAATTTGTCTTAGGGTTTCTAAAAGGAGGCTTCTTGGCGACTTGCTATGGTGTACGTAGTTATTTCTTTTTGATTGAAAATGGTTTCATTCGGGCAAGCCACGACTTCAACATACATATTTGGTGCTGCATTCCATACCTTGTGCCACAGTGATTTGTACGTAATATTGAAGGGATATCGGGCTTTCCAAAACAAATACATTTCTATGACGGCAGGTGGCGGGAATTCTCACATTCAAACTGTCGAAGATAGACCGGACAGCACGTAACGATCTCACAATCAATGAATAAATGATCGAGAGGTTTCAAAGCCTTTTTGCGGAGGACACATCGATGGGGACCGAAGCAATGTTTCTTACGCACGGATTTTCACCGGTGAGGATTTTATTATGAAACAAAGTCCAAAAAAAAGAGACTGATCTTGGCGGAGGCGAAATGTTCCGAGGAATCTGTTTCCACACGATTTCGAATCTTGAGAGTCCTTTTACCTTGCGGTTGCAAGTATCCACACATCTGTTTGTATAAACCCGGTCTTTCCCCAACCCCATGAGTCTTCCTCATCCTTGTGCACGGGGGTAAAATACGTAATTAACGACAATAAAAATGCTTGGTTATTTAAATATGTGGTGGAATATTAGGCAAAGACCATCTCTTGTAATTGCCATTTTGATCCCAGTCAACAATGTATTCTATTTTCCGGACTCGTTTTAAACTTAGCCATTCTCTTAGTGTTATTTCATTATTAGGCGCAGAAGCGGGGATGGCCCATGATTACGTCTTTCCACAACAAAATACTTTTGCCATTTTGGAATTTGTACGGGTGAGTTCGAGAAGGTGATTGCTTTGTTGCGAGCTTCCAAACTGCGTTCCTCTATGAGGTACACGGGTTGAAGGTGATGATTGATTGGTTATTAAGATATTTGTTCTTGAGAATCTGGTGACGGTGTGATTGGGATCGTTGTGCGAGTGCCACAACGGCTGCTCCCCAATGCTAAGTTGGCATTACGGGGGTCGCGTAGTTGAAGACCACCTTCAGCCAAGGGCGCGATCACATCTCCCCAATTAATTAAGATGAAACCTGAAATTACTATTACCACGATCGCCATTCCATAAAAAATTTCGCATGAGGCAAGAGATACGATCGGATATACGTCTTGGAGCCATCGACAATGATGCTTGAAAGGTTGGCGACGGCGGGCTTGTTCGAATAAGGGTGAGCTTGCCTCCGGTTGAGAGCCGAGAGGCCGCCCCATGCTTTAATCTTTTCTTGGTTAGAGATCACCTCCTCCCACATTGAATTTCGGTTGGATAGCGATAATGGAAGGCCGAGGTATTTTATTTGCTCCAATTGCGTGTCCATTGAATCCCAAGGCATTTCTGATCTTTGTCAATTGAATATTGATCTGTATTTCCATCCAAAAACGACGCTCTTCCTTTCGATCGAGCGCACACCGAAAGCACGTTGCGAGAACATTTGGAGAACGGACTTGAATTTGTTTGCTATTCTCGAGAGATGCACCCCCTAACGAAGTGAATCATACGCAAATAGGGCGTGATTCCGGAGCGATACCTTTGTTCTATTCTTATCCCGGGAAGATTGCCGGTTGTTTCTCATGAGTTAGCTTTTGCTCCAAAGACTCGGCCATCCAAAATGTAAAAGGGTGAGAAGCGGCGACCTGCCTCAATCCCTGGTAGCTAAGAAAAAATCGAGTTGGTCTTCCATTCACCATTGGAGCGGTCCGGACATTCTCAATGCGAGGCTTTGATGAGGTTTATGAAATCTGTCTGAATCCAAAGGCGACAGCACTCTATACGAGGGAAAGAACGATTTACTCTATCGGAATGCGTTGCACATGTCAAGTTTTATGATCATACCTGGTTCTTTCAGAGCATGGCTGGAGTGAAGTGCTTCTTGGACTTGTATAACATTATCCGGGATACTGCACTTGCTTGAACAAATCCCCTTGAGGCGGAGAGATGAGTTTTTGAAGAGTGGCTCTATTGACGTGCTTGGACACGATCTTGTATGAAGAATTGCAAAGTGAGATTGGTCTATAGATCAAACCGAGGGTTTGTTTCCTTAGGAATTAGAGCAAGAAGGTGGAGGTTGATTCCGCCTCAACTTTACCTTTCTCAAGATTCCTCTTATCAATCGAAGAGGTCATGCTTGATTATCTCCAATGATGCAGCAAAGTGCAACGAAATCAGGTCGGGTCTGGTGATTTGTCGGGTTCCATGGACCAAACTATGGAAGTTATCTCTTCTTCGTAGGCGGGCTTAATAGAGAATGTTGTCCTCAACTACTTGACCAGATTTGGAATGTTGGAGAGAAGCTCTAAAACATCCTCCTCATTCCCATTTCCATACGCACTAAGTAGGTTTTGGAAGTGGTTTATACTTCTTGCCCTCTCTTTAATCTGTTTGTACAAATCCTTTATATACCAATCGTTGGAGGAAGTGATTTACCAACGATGTAGTTTCGTGAGAGACGTGCTTTCTGCCTTGTCCCCATGGAAATAAGTAGTATTTACGTACGATTTCAACCACGGACTTCGAGACTTTAATCGCCGATGCTCTTCTTCATTCTGAAGGAGGTTGTAAGTGTTCACTTTGAGCATCTTTTTCATTGGCTAAATCTGTGGGTGTGAGGACTTTCTCCTCCATTTCCAATTGGAGATCTTCCTATGGCTGACCTCCTTCCTGCATGCAGTGGGGGTTTTCATAGATCTCTTTATCCGGATCTTTGAGGGCTTTTTTGTGTTTTTCATTTTTGTTCCCAAACATAACTAGGTGATCCGGAGACTTCGATCCGCCACGATGTTTGAAGCACATTTCGGTGAACCCTTCCATTCCAGCCCGGAGAGGACTAAAACGAAATGGGAGGGGACCCAAATCTTCTTCTTCTTTCGAAGCATAGTAGAATCGGTTTTATGATGCGATGTGAGCTTTGGGAGGATTTTCATGTAAACTATTCGTTTGTTGTCCATCATTAGCGAGAGCTGCGATGAAGATAAATACCTTTGAGGCGATATGTGGTTTTCTCTTTTGTTCTGTTGTTGGTCAGTGTATTTGCCTTTCAACGGTTTGTAGTCGACCAAGTCCCACTTAAGATAAGTTTTCCAATGTGTTGATGAAAGGGTCCACTAACTTTAGTTCCTCCTCTTTTTTCTTTGGGATCTAGGATTATATTCGGATCGCCTCCTATGACTATATTGGAGAGATTGTTTTGTTCTATGTCTGAGGAGTGACCTCCGGCCTCTCTCTTTTCATCATAAATGGTGGGACATACATGTTAAACAAGGCAAGGGAGAGATTGCTTGCGGTGTGGCGCGATTCGGTATAGATCCAATGTTGGGTTTACGAGCGGTGTTCTAAAGTGAAGGAGTTTTTTGACCAGAATGTGCCTATGCCTCACCGTAGAGCCTTACCTTGTTGCCTTTCGGGAGTCATATTTCCATTTTCATAGAGCTAGTATTTAGAAGGGTTTCCCCTTATCTTGGTCTCTTGGAGCATTAGGATGTCCCGCGCTGTTTCCCGGCCAGAGTAAATCTTTGACGGCCATCTGCCTTATTGGGATTTCCCCGGACCCACTGCCGGTTCGAGAGACCATCTGCATCATTTACCACTTGATGGGGTGGGGCCTCCTCCCTTGGGCGCCCTTGGTCTTGTATTTCTCCCAGATGGTCATTTCAATGGTGGGTTATTTGCCCTAGGGTTTTACGTCTTTACGATTCTTCTTCCTAGTTTCCTTGTTTGTTCTTCTCCCTACTTTTTTGGAGGGCCTTTCGAAGGTTTTCTTCATCGAGATGATCCCATATTATACGGGCTCTTCTTCTTGTGTTTAATAATATCGGCATATGAAGGAGAAGGAGTGTTGCTAGGGGTCGGATTTGGAATGTTACCTGGCTCTTCGTTTTTTTTTTTACGGATTTGCTCGGGTACGTGGTGGATCGTCTGCTCGAGCTGCGGAGGGTCCGTCTTTGGGGGCGAGAGATTCGAAGGGGTTTTGTCTCGCGCAATGCTATTTTGATTCCACACTTCCACCATTTCCCGGTGGTTTGAATCTCCTTGCCGGTATTGACAAGCTTGTTTCTCTTGCTGCGCTCTTGTTGTTACGTACGCTGGCCGATCTCTTTGCTTACTTCCATTGTTCACCTTTCTCTTTCTGCGGCATTTCCTCACATTTCTTTTTTTGCGAGTATACGGCGAAATGCCCATATTCATGGCAATGCGCGACACTTGAAAGGCAGTTGCTCGTAATCGGAAAGCTCTTGAATATGCGTCCGGTCGACGATAGTTTGATAGCTTCGAAGTCGAGGCCTCCGATCGGCTTCCACGCGGATGCGGGCGCGAAGCCCAGAGTCCTTCCTGGGGGCACCGATCGATGTACACTGCCTAGGGTGTTGCGCGATGGATTGTAGCGAGCTCGACTCCCGGCGGTGAGGGAGATGCGGGAGTCGCACTGGCTTGAAGGGCAGTACATGGGCACATCTTGCGCGGGGAGTCCAAAATCGAGTGACCATTTATTCAAGTATAACCCTTGGGGGCCCATGAAATATGGCCCGTTTCGAAGATCGAGGCTTCGATCTTCCATATTTGTTGTCAAACACGAAGACAAAGAACCCCTTGCCTACGTAACTTTTTATTCCTTCCTTAACCGATAATGGTGTCCGGTTCGTCTAACCCGGTCTTCTCTTGCTTTCGGGGATGGCCATAGCCCCGATGGGCTTCTTAGATAAGGCCTCTTTACGCGAGTTAAGGGCGTACGCAAGCGTCTTCCCGGGAGGGCCACGTAGGAATATTGTCGAGCTTTTTAACAAATTTTTGCGCTTGTGAGACCGAGGGCGGCCTCTTTTGAAGCGACAACAAAGGGATGCGAAGGCCTCCGGATCGGGGAGGCAAGGGAGGGATCACCTTGTCTCCATAGCCGGGGAGGGAGGCGGGATCGGGCGGGTCCCATGCGCGAGCAAACACGGCGAGTCAAACACGGACCGTGGAGCGAAGGCCACACGGTCCGAGCGCCACGAATGGAGGGGCAACGCCGAGCCCGGGGAAGCGAGGCCACGAGTTGCTGACGACGCGCGGGGTAATGTGTCCAAAATTATATATCTTCACTATGGATAACTTATGCCTTTTTTTAATTTTTTGCTTGGGTAAAGTTAGGGAAATTGGAATCATTAAGCTCGATTTCGGGTACTTTTAGTGTCTTTGTTACCGAATTGAGATTTTTTCGTCGAATTTCTGTCTCGAGCGAAGGACTGGTAGGTCTTTCTTTCTACTGGGATTGTTATATCCAATCCGCTCTCGAGTGATAGAAGTGAGAACTCAAAGCAAGAGGTATTGTCCATATGAAACACTATTCACCGAAATCGAGTCAAGCGAAAGCACGTTCTCATTTCTCGATTCGAGGAAGGTGAGGAGGCTGGAAGAAAATATTTTATTTACGGTCCAACGAAGGAGACACCCCATCTATATAGATTATATATGCGATAAGAAATTCCTGCGCAACCCAACACGTAAAATGGGCATCGATGGCTTATACGCCTATAGTCCTTCGGGTCCTTCGGTCCTTTATCCCCTTTTTTGATGCCGCAACCCATTACTACTTGTGCCTATTACACCCTCACTAACTATGACTAGTTACTATCACCTATTGGCTTTCCGCCCTTGACTCTTATAGTTCTGCGACACCTTACAAGGACAATCAAATAATTCAAACATATTATGGAAAGCAAAGGTGTCTTTTTCCTTTGTATGTTGGTACTATATTGCCATTGGCCATGAGACGTTTTGGGGCGTTCATGCTTTTCTTTTAGCGGCCACAACAAATACCATTATACTTGTTCATGTGATAATCTTTCATGCCATGCTAATTTATTTGTGTTTTCAAACACCATAGCCCTTCAAAAATAATTGTGGGTAATAGTAAAAACACACAACCTTGAAATGTATGTGAATGTTGTGTATTGATATTTTAGGCTTAGACTCTAAAACAACAAATAGATGGAGGTAACATGCGGATCATCAACATATTAAACACCCTGACTACAACTACCACCTTTCATTCCCAATTCCCAATTGTAGACATTGGCCTAATTGTAGACATTGACACCTTTCATTCCCAATTCCTAATTTTAGACATTGGTTCAATTGTAGACATTGACGAGAGACTGTGGCAACTGACTTTCTTTGTTATTAATAATGTTTGTAAATATCATTTAAGTATATTTATTATGAAGCATAAATATATAAAAAAATATATTTATTCTTTTAAAGTGTGAGCTATATAAAAACAAATAATATAATACTTTAAATGGACGCTATTTTCTCTAATATGTAAATGTGGACCTATAATATAATATTTTTTAAATTGAGATTAATTTTTATAATATGTAATGTAGATAGTAGTTTAAATTCACTTTAATATTTAAAGTGCGTAGTTAGAGATTTACATAATGACTTAAATTCATTTATAAAGTTGAAGATAATTTAAAATAAATATTATTTAGTCTTAATTAAGATAATTAAAAATAAATATTATTTCTAAATACTTACAGAATACTTTTACGGTGAGATGCTTTAAAAAATATTATCTTTAAATATTTTAGTTTATTTTATGTTGAAGTTATAAAAATGTGTAACATGGAAAAAAAATGACATTAGCATGGTTTAACTAAATTAGTAGCAATAATATCAAGTCACACTAGCGCAATTGGTTGATGATGAGCCTTATTAGCGGGGCGATCCAAGATCAAACCTCACGGAGGTTGTTGTGGTCGTGCTAGGAGGAGAACACACTAAAATCCCGGTCGGCTTAGGGTTAGTGTAGCCCGGACCGAGTGCAATCCCTCGGTGACTTTGACGACTTAGATGCCCTTGGGTTGTAGTTTTCTCAATCCACATGTCAAGCCGGGGAAAACACGAACAACTTGACCAAAAAAAAAAACAATAATAATATAAAATTAAAGACATACATATTTTTTTGGTTGTTCAATATTGGTTTCATTAGATTTTCAGCAAAGCACAACTTCTGAGTTCATCTCAAATATCCCCGCTCTTTAATTTTGGCCAAACTTTTTGAGATTAGGAATTTGGAAAGTACCATAAGAGAAAACTTACAAACATTATTTACGGGAGGATTTCTGGCATAGCATAATTGAAACAAACAAAAAAGAAACCATAGCTAACAACAACATATCAAAGGCGAGGAGGAGGGGTGCGGGGGGGGTGAGTGGGGGCTCATGGGGAGCTACAAATAAACCAACTCCAATTGTGCATAAGGGAAATCGATATGCTCCACCTCGCTTCCAAGCTAAAGATGATCATTCGTGTGATGGTGATGGCAGGTTTGGAGGTTGTCAGCTTGCTCGAGAATTTCATTCTCACTATATTAAATGTCATTGAAGTAAGCCATGGTTTTGTTTTGTCTTCATACCTATGGTACGAAGGATATCCATATTAATTTGGATGTGTCGGAGGTTTGTTCAATAATGGATTTCATGGTGACGGGAGCTACGACATGACCCGGGCGAACAAGTTTGAGAGAGAGTTTTGGTATCCTCGGATTCACCGCTAACCGGTTTGGTCCGGGATGCACTATGACCGGGCTGCGGACGCCTCCCCGAATACGCTGCCACCCCTGCGGCCAGTAAGGCCCCATTGGCGGGGCATGGAGAAGAGGACCAAGCCGCCTTCCAGCAAAGGCAAGCACACAGAGAACAACAATGGAACACACACGATGCACAAAACAATTACCAAAACCCACCAGACCACCCCAAATGAAATTATTACGCCGGAAGCACCGCCACCCACCCTCTAGAGTAAGACGATAATACAACGACCGAGACGGGAAGGCCAAGCGGTAGAGACCACGCCCAACACCCAAAACTCCCTCCCACTAGAGACAACACAACCACAATTAAAGAAGAAAGAATACGGTGATCGCCCTCCGGTCACCCTAGAGACAACTGTCACACAAAGAGACACCTAAAAGTGACCCGTGAGCCTAAGACCACACACCCACAAGCAGGAAACCACTAGATAGGCGATCTTGAAAAATACAAACAAGCGAAGAATTGAGAGACACAAATTTCTTGCGCCACCAAGAATTGAAGGCTCAAAGAGAGGAATTTACCGAGAGTGAGCCAAAAACGGGCTATTTCTTCGATCGAATCAACTCCTCGCCGTTTGAGTGCACGTCCCAAGGATAGAAATGATAGAACCCAAACCACACCACAAAACCTATGACCTCCTTTGCGCTTCTCGGCCAAGACGGGAAACCCCGGGGAGTAGCCATGGATCTAAATCCACACACCTCACTTACTAAAATTCATCACCCAAGCTTTTAGGCTTAAACCACGACCCAAAACCCGGTAACTAAACTTATCCACAAAGAAAGCAAGATTTCCTTCGTACAAGCAAAGTGAATACCCATATTTCACATGGGAGAGAGTTAATGTGCGCGTAGAACAAGAACATGTCACAAAGGCCTCTCAAATGACATATACGCATCGTTTAATCACCCATTGGGGAAGACATACATATTAATTTATATTTAATTCTCCATTAATAAAATTTCTAAATATAAATTAAAATAATTTATTGAAAATTTACCATTAACTTCATTTATTATTGTTATTTATAAAATATTCGCAATAATAATTATAAATTTTAATATCCTATATTTCCCAATAGTGTAATTTTAGCTAATAATCTTTATTGCAAATATCATTATTACCCTTATAATTTATTATTGATACTCTTAATTTCACATTTATACTCTTTTCTCGAAATTAGGTATATATTATGATTTATTATATTTTAGTTTCGTATAGTTTAAAAAGTTTGTTTTTTCAATTTTTATTGAAGTAATAATTTCTTGGACTTGATAATGATGTGAATAATATACTTTATTTTATATGCTATTAATACTCTTAATTTTATTATTAACAATTTTTTTAAAAATTATATATATTAGGTTTTATAATATATATATATATATATATATATAAAATGAAAAAAATAATATATATATACATAGATATTATGTTTTACTATTTTTCAAATTAGTTATTGACATTACTATTCAAAATTATAATTTAAATAATTAATATTACAATTTCATAAATTTTAGAAAAAGTTACGAGTTATTTATTGAGGTTATTTACAATTGTTGATTGAAGACAAGGACGTATCAAACATGAGGTAAAAATTTGAATCCTTGGGGATTATTTGTCCTTAATCCCTTCATTAAATTTTTCGAATGGAAGTCATGAAATGCTTGCTTTTCGCAACGGCGAGACAACAGCAGAGACATCCTTCCACTTGATTACCTTTTTTATTTATTTAGAAAGTTGAAGAGGATTTTAATAATGAATGAAAAAATGAGATAAAAGGCGAGGGTCGTGGAAGAAGTAAAAACGAAATAGATAAGATAAGATGAGATAATGATATTTATGTCTAACTAATGACCACAAAGTAAGTCAAGGGTATGTCAATGATGTCCATACAATGTGGGTGAACCAAAGGGTTTTACATAAAAACACAATGCATGAATATAAAATGTACAATGAAGGAACATAAAAATACAATGTATCATTCTGCTGGCGAGAAAGAGATTGAGAGCTAATGGGTATGAGGATCGACCATCTCTAACATGAGGGTTGAATGAACAGAAGAGAAAATCCACAAAGTCTTGTTAGCCCGATGAAGGGTTGATGGAAAGTACGAATTTGTCCTCTAGATCGTTGCTCGGGGAGTTTGTGCGTTGTTAAGGTCTAGAGGACCTAGTTTGTCTCCCGGGAACGGATCGAGAGGCGAATTTTTCTTTGAAATCTCATGTGAGGTGAGGTGAGGTTCCACAGATCCTCTTGATCTAGAGCATGGATATGAACTAGTATCGATGGGTCTCTTAGTGCCCTTGTTTGAAGGTAGGTACCCTGAAAAATGTCGTGATCCTATGTGTGGGGTATGGTACGATGGGAAGACGGAAGAATAATATGTGCTCGAAACTTGAGAGCCTCCTGCATATATGAGCGGAAACATCTTTGATCAAGATACACGAAAAATTTAGCGAGGTACGAGAATCTATGAACAAACAATGGAGCCTTTCTATGATCTCGTAGTAGATAGGGCATCCAAAAATGAGGTGCACTTCGGTCTCCACATTACGTAAATGACATACCTAGCAAATTTTGTCTAGTCTATGTCCCCGAGTTAGTGCTGTCTCTACTCGAATTCCTGAGAGCCTACTACGAAAGGCTGGCCTAGAGGAAAGTGAAGAGCGTGCATCCAATGGTGAAATGCAGCCATTGGGGTCGAACAATGAGCTTTGTCTCTCAACTCCAAGAAGTGCTTAGCATAGAAGGCCATCTTTGGGCGCAACCTTCTCGGAGGATTGACCCAGTTGACTTTGAATGAGCTTTGCATGTAGATGTCCTCCACGATGATCTTGTTCGGCGCACAGTGTCTAGTAGGTAAAATGTGACTAGGAGCATCTAAGGAATATCGAGAAAGGAGAGAGGTGATCCAATTGAATGCCCAGCAGTTCTAACCCTCTGTTTGCATCTAATGATGCGGCATAGAAGGAGAGTTTGGACTCTCGGCTTAAGCCCAATCCGACTCAAGTAAAGATGGTCCCCAAATATTTTAGCCATATGGGAATAGTGGGATAGACCAAAGTGTCCATGAGGCACATCTTGGACGAGATGTCTGGAAGTGATGTGAAAGCACTATCTATCGAGAAGACTGAGATCCATATCCACTGATGTCGAGTTTGAAGCGTTGATGCATGTGAGCGGGAAGTGGGGACTTCGAAATTGCACCCCTAGGTAAGTGTATGTGCTAGTGATCTCGGCCTCCTCCCCTGCGAATAGGAAGTGAAGGTATGAAGTTTCACATCACCCCATTGAAGATCATAACCTTGGTTTACCCGAATTCGTCTTATCGGTGTCGAGATTGCCAAAAACGGACCTAAGGCATCCAATTGCCTTTGTAATCCTTCTAGAGATGAGGAGAGGAGGACGACGTGGATCAACAAAGAGTAGAATAGATATCGGAAGACCTGTGAAGAAGGCATCCATGGGTTTCTGGATATGCTCGTGTAGAAATGGCTCCAACTCATCGATATAGATCCCAAGCAGGGTAGGGAGCGGTGGACAACTTTGTTGCTTGATAGTACTTGATAAAATTAGACATCCCATGAGCCATGCGAAGATGACCAGAGATGAACTCATACAACCCCATAATAGGCGCAATAGGGTATTTGAGATGCCAATATCTACGAGTCTTTGGAGTAAGGCTTCCTTAGAACAAAGTCGAAGCTTTGCGAAAATCTACGAAATCACGGTAGACTTTCGAAGAGTGGTGTCGTGCCTCCTCAATCACAATGCGAAGGGTGAAGATGTGGTCGATGGTCGATGAGCCGGTCGAAAACACACTTTTGTCCCCTAGCTGCGAGTTAAATCTGCTCAAGGTCATTGGAGGGCTACTATGTAGAATAGTAGCATACAACTTCAAGAACGTGTGGCCCACAATGATAGTTTTGTAGTTATTGGGATTGAGTTGGAGCACCGGTTGTGGATCGGATGGATGATGTGGTGTGACCATCTTAGGTGGAAAACCTTCACGGACCCATGGTTGAAGACGCAAGTAGCTAGCAAAGCACGAAAATCGTGCTTAAAGAACTACCTTGGTAGCCTCATCTGGTACAGCACTGCTTGTTTTTCATCACCCAAATGGCCTCACTAATATCTCTGTCCAAGAATAGGTAACATGAAAGAGGGTGGGGAGGTAACATGAATTTGGGCTTGCCCTGGAATATCATAAAGGTTGGAAGTGTGAGAGAACATGGATGTAGGGTCGAGGTCAAATGGAAGAGGGAGCATCAAGGAAAGATGGTATGCCAAAATTACTTGGGGGAGTGGGCAAGGAGAGCAAAAGTTCACGTCTTCTATGAGAGACAAAGAGTCGTTTCTTACGACGGAGGGGAACGACGATAAGTAGCTTTGAGGTTGGGGTAGGGTTGAGAGTGGTGAAAGCATATCGAAGTTCTCGATATAGAGACTTGCATTCGTCATCATACCATTTTTTCATGGGACAAGATCCGACTTTTGGGAGATAGAAGTGGAACGAGTGAAGTGGGGCAAGGATTTGAGTGTTGCTTCCCAAATGGCAAGGATGAAAGACGGGTGTATTTAGTAGAAGCGGAATCAAGCAAGGAGAATTGGGTTTCGATGGGAGCATTTTGCGTAGGGTAGGAGAATATGTCAAGGTTGCCTTAGTCAAATCAAAAGGTGGTTTTTAGGGTGGGCCTCGAGGAGGAGAAGGATGGGGTGGAAGCAGGGGTCAAACTAGAGAAAGAGAGAAAAAAGTGCATGATCAACAAGGGGGATGGGGGCGAGAGATGGCGAATAAAAGGGGAGCAAGTTTTGGCCCTGCGAGGACATAATCAACTACACTCGCACCCCCGCCATATGGCCGACATGTGAAGAGAAGCGAGATTATGGGAAACACGGAAGACCATTTAAAATGAACAAGTCCCCGTGATTCCCCGCGCAACTCCAATGACAAGCCATCACCATAAATTGTAGAGGACCCCAAAGCATCATCTCGACATCCGGTGAAGCCAGAGTGAATCTAGATCTATCCCCTAGGAACAAAACAATCTGGATCTATCCCCTAGGAACAAAACACACCCTCTGATCAATCGTAGAGAAGGATCTGAAGATCTCTTAGTACGAGCATTGAAGTCACCTAGACGACTTCCCCTAGGTTACCGCTTGACCCAGACAACCACTATTGTGTGCAAGTTCAGGTGAAGCTGAGGGCTCTGATATGATTTCAAGGAATTGTTTGACGCCCATGTCTAAGTCCATGGCACGTCCTGTAAAAATACTGCAAAGACAAAGAGTTGCTCCGTGAATTGTTATACAGCTGATTCGTGGTTTTTGTCAAACACTTAACGATGCATCCCAAAAACACGTTGCAGTTCTCTTCCTACTATCTTGGTCTGCTTTGCTCTTTATTCGCTGTTCGCTGCCTGTAATAAAGATGCCCAAAAACACGCCGCTGCAGTTCTCTTCCTATCTTGGTCTTCCTTTGCTCCTTTATTCGCTGTTCGCTGCCCTGTAATAAAGATGTTGTAACCTTTCCTGCAATGGAAAGCCCAAACGATCCTCCGCCGCAATTGTAATCAGCGGCTACAGAGAGAGGCGTTCTGTCAATTCGTCGATTTTTCTGTGGCAACCGAAATATCTCTAAAAATGCCTGAAATACAAACGGCAGGGTCACTTGTATCCCGTTTGTCAAAATTGGCTCAACTGCCATTTCTTTGGCCGCTGCTATTGCCGCATGCGAGTCGCTGTCTGTGAAGCTCTTGCCGCCTTCCTTCCTCTGAAAAAACTGAGAAAACCAAGTAATTTATGGGTACTGTTGATTGCCTGCACAACGGTCTTCGTAGTCCATTAAGCACAGAACGCGCAAAGCCTCTTTAAGTCTACCCGACTTCTGAAAAAGTAGAGCAGATCCAGCGAGTGGTAATGCAATGTGAGGCTGTCACCAGTCGCAGCCAAGAATTAGGAGTTGCCGTGTTGAGCTGTTAAAAGGGTTTCTGCCTATCCTAGCTCCTGATTCAGAACGTCCGAGCAACTGAAAGCTTTGGGCACGATCTGGAGCTTTACAGGGGCGTGGATGGCACAAAGTGCTGTGCTGCTTAGAGAACTCTGCATAGACTTCTGTTTTGTAATAAACCTGAGCTTAGAGCCATTACAATAACAAGGAGGAACCAAATACAAACTTTGTTGCAGCTTTGAAATGCATTTGTTAATGAATTGGTAGTAGAAGAGGTTGCAGTAGAAGGAAAAACTTCCTTCTGGAACGCTCGCTGGCTCTTTCAACGACTAGATCTTTCTTGCAAACAAAATTGCAGTTAGTGGGATGAGTCACTCTATAAACTACCGGTTAGCAGATAAATGTTTTTCCTGTTATTCTCTCCAAAGGAATAGATCCATCCCAAAGTATGAGTTTTGCTACCAGCCATATGATTGCAAAGAATGTAACCTAATTTTTTGGTCTCACAATTTCATCATTCAATCTCAAATAAAATTATATAAACCATGTAAATTCTGTGAACTGCTCCAAAAACTCTTGGTTACCATTTAAACCAAAAAAAAGATTATAGATGACATTCCCACATAGTAAACATGTTGTTGGTTTCATCTCCTCTTTATTGATGTTTTTTTATTTTCTTCATGGCCATGCATGCTTTCTTCAGAGTTTTTATTTTTAATTTTATTTACTTTTCATTCTGTTTTCTTTATTTTATTTTCATTTTTGCCATTTGTGTTTTCATAGTTTGGTTGGTTAATGCATATGAGGATATTTTCTTGAGATTTTTATGTAATTAATGATAACATATTTTCTCTGCTGATATATATATAATTATGGCCAATTTTATTTTAAAAACGAATGAATAATATTTTGACGTTCATACAAATAAAATAAAAACTATTTTTACATATTGTTAAAAAGAAGTTTCGCCATCACAGGAGATGAAGAGACGAGGCGTTATTATATTATTGTTTTAACCGAAGTTGGTAACCGAGTCGACGGGTTTGTTTTTTGGCTTTCGGTATACCCTTGCCTAATTTTATTTGACTCCTATGCTACTCCCTACTATCTAACTCTATAGGGTATTTTCTGATCTCGTGGAGCAGAGGAGATGAGATGACACGCATGTGGAGAAGGAGAGAGGATCAGTATTTTTTATTCACTCGTCTTGAATACTCTATGTCAGCCTTTCGCTCTTCGTTTGCAATCGGTTTTTGAGGTACAATTTTTTTAATAATTTAGCATCATCAATCTTTCATAAATACATAGTTAGTTTTGCCCAGGATTAGTTACTAAGATTTTTGGAAACCAAATCTCCACACAACTGCCGTTGGAACTTATCGGGCCTGAGAGGTACATGCAAATTTGCTCATATCTCTGTAGGTCCAAATTTTGTCATCTCTCTATTATACTCGCTGTGTAAGTAGAAATTCCATCATTCTTGGTTTACTGATCTGGAATAGTTTTTCTGTTAATCAAAATCAATATATTCATAATCATAGATATAGGTATCGTATGGTGTGACTATGAATTCCATCATTCTTGGTACTACCCCGCCAATCCCGCCTAGGACCTCTTCTCGTAGATAGGACCTCCGACTGTATTTTCAGTGACCTCGCTCCAAGCAACCACGGCTGCTCCACAGTTAGTGAATTTTGTCATTAAAATTTTAAAAAATCGAGGCAGGAATTCATTGAAATCACAAGTTTGATTGGTAACTTTTATACGATCAAAGTGTTTAGAGAGTTTTTCAGGTGCTGAATTCATATACCCAACACTAAAAAAATCAGTTTAAATAACACATTTCACCTCAAAATTTTCAGATTACCAAATACTCCATTAAATTAAATTAAATTTTTTAAATTACCAGATTACCTCAAATTTTCGTATACTGTTAAATTAAATGTTGTAGAACTACAGGGAAAACAATTAATTTATTTTAAAAGTACTTTAAAACATTTTAAACCAATTTAAAACATTTTGAAAGTCACTTTCAAAATATTTTAAAAATATTTTAAACTATTTTAAAAACACATTAAAGTATTTAAAATAATTTTGATGTTGATCGAAATGGCTTGGTGGTGGTGGTTTTCTTCTTTGAGCTAGTTAAAAAGCAAGAGAGATACTTTTGATCTTCTAGGGTGGGGTTGATGACCTCCTGCATAATGTCTTAATTTTCTTTTAGCCGCTAGATCTTTCTCACACCACATCTTTGAACTTAGCATTTACAATTTTTTAATGTTATTAATGTTTTGCGATGCAGCATTCTCGTTGATCTCCCAATAGTTTTAACCGGGCTGCGAAAATTGTCTTTATACCAACCTCGCTCCAAGCCTTGGATGGTTTTGGCTAGAATTTAAAGCTTAGCTTAGGAAGTCTATGGTCTCCTATATGCTATTGAGCTTGTGCTTGTATAATAGAAGCCTAGTCATAGCTAGGCTCTTGATAGGGAAATACCCACTTCTATAAGGAGAATAGGATAGGGTGTATTGCTTTTAATTTTAAGGTTATACATTATAAAACACTTATGGATTTTTCTCAATCTTTTCTCGAGGGTTCTCTAGAGATGCACTTTGCCAACAAAACCTCACATCCATATAAGATAACGGGGTGACTAAAGTTTCAAAGAGGAACTTCTTTCTATCCCACATTACGAGGTTTGTCGTTTTACAATTATTTTCAAAACCAGAAATAAAGCTTTTTCCACCCCCATTAATCCTTTTCCGAATGCTATAGTTCCGGTTTGAGCTTGTGGTGACTATCGATTCCTAGCACTTTGGGAGTTGAAGACACTTCCTCCAAGTTACTATTGTCATACATAAAATTAGCGTAAGTGTCCTTGGATTTGATAATCATAACTTTTGTTTTGTCGGTGTTGGGCCGAGACATACCCATGGTAGAGCAAAAATCCCTTAGAAGTCTAAGTTGCTTATCAAGATCGGGATGTAGGCACCTTACGAGAAGAACAATATCGTCGACGATATTCCAGCAGATCGTGCCAACACATCACAGCGTCCTCTAAACAACCTTCTAGCTTGTCGATGTAAATGCCAAATAGGGTAGGGGAGAGGGGGCAACCTTATTTAACTCGACATTACACTTAATATTTTTCGACTCACCCCTCATCGTCTCCTTTAACTTGGCAATTACGTTCTCGTATAATCTTATAACGACGCTAGATCTTAGTTCGAAAGGAACATTTAGCCTCTTTCTGATCTATTCCGTGCTGTTTCTAGGAACCATATCGAAAAGCCTTTCTAAAGTCCACAAAGCAACATAAGAGATTGGATTTATCAATATACAAATATACATATTTTCATATATTTGACTTTATATATATATATATATATATATATATATATATATATATATATATATATTACCAAAAAATAAATAAAAAAACATGAAAAAATCCAAATTAAGGCTCGACGGCAACCATACTCTATCTTTGGCTCTTTGTCGCGTCGCGCAACGATGGCTCAACATTCATCTTATGGTTACCTTTGCGGTGATGGCTCAACACGCATCCAGAAGGAGCGTGGGAAGATTCGGCTTAGGAGGCTTATTTCCTAGGCTATCCGATTGATAAATATAAATACGTGAGGCAATATATGCCCACCTTAGAATTAAAGCAAGTACACTATCTAGCGGTGGACATATGTCGCCTCGCATCCGAAGACAAGCGTGGCCAAATTCGGCCAAGACTTATTTTCCGGATTATCCATCCATAAATATATATATACATATATGCCCACAATAAAATTAAAAGAACATGTCTACACCATCCAACAATAAACATATACGCCCAAGCATCATATACTCTGACCGAAGTATTTATGACTAGATAGCTTTGGAAAGCTTGGCCTTGCTGGCGAATGCAACTCAGGTGCTCTCGATTCTCTCAATATAACGACTCAATTTAAGCATCGAGTGAGTGATACCTTTCTAGACGTGCCAGCAGCCCCTCTTTCAAATTTGAGTTTATTATTCAACATAACTAACCATTATAATGACTATACCATTTTATTTAAAGTTCCACTCCATGTATTGATTGTACATTTATGTATTTTTAAATGTTGGAAGTGCTTTTTGTAGCATATGTAGAGCGTTTTTTTCGAAGGTTATTGAGCCTTTGTCCTTCCCTCATTCACTCATTCACTCTCTTAGATTTCCTTGAAGTTTTTTGTTTTTTGCAAAAGGATAGATTTAACCCTTAGTTCCAATTGTTTTTTATTTTCCTAGGAATGTGGACTCCTTTTCCAAGACCTTGGTTGTGGCCACCAAATTTTCCATGGCATTCTAGCGTCGCCCTCTCCTCTCATGGCTTTCTTGGAGGTAAATGCTTTGGCTAAAAACATTAATCTTTAAACCCTTGCCCTGTTTTCTTTGCGAGTGTTTTTCTTTTTCTTTTAATCATGCAACTTTATTATGTCTTCGTGTAGTGATTTGGGGATTTCGCTTACCCTTTCAATATAAAACACTTGTTCTATACAAAATTTTTACTTGTTTTATTCTTGTATAAATTCCTCTCTCGCTCCAACATCTAACCAAGGATTACAATTCCTGCTGGTTCGTGGTTCATTGCTAGCGAGGGTTACTGGTTTTTGTTCTGGCACTTCCAGGTACTCATTCCTTTTCGTGCTTTTCACGAGTCTCAGAAGTAAGTTCCTCAAACATTCGGGCTCCGGGCTGTGTCTCGTTGAGCCAAATTATCTATGTGAGGGTTTCGGAACATAAAGCTTTTAATTGATTAAAGAATTTTTCCATTTGATTTGTGTAGCTTTCTTTGAAAATTTGTTTGGATACAAGACACAGGGCGTGAACCGTGTAGCCAAAATGGTTATAAAATTCTTGCAAGATGGGTTACGCGAGACAAAGAATACTCCACATCTTTTTATTTTTGGCGACATCCGAGAATTTTTATGACCATATGACGAAACCCTTGTATGTACAACGCCTATTATGAATTTAATTTTTACTTCCTGCTGCTTATCTTACCATATAGAATTATGGTAAAATGTTGGATATTAGTTTTCTTTGTTTTTTCTATGCGTAATATGATTAATTTTCCTGAAGTTTCTCTCTACATGCACAAAGATTTGATTATGTTGTTTCTTTTAATGTAAAAATAGTTACACTCCTATCATGGGTTTCTGGTTTTTACTTAAAGGTCTAGTATTACAAAGCGAGGATTACATGCTTTTAGCTTGAGCCAACGAGAGTTTTCTTTTCTTATTAATGGCTTATGGTATGCAAAGCTTTGGTTGCAGTTTTTGTCCTCTATCGAATTTATAGTTTTTATTTTTCTAATCTCTCTCCGCAAACTTTGATATGTATATAAGACTCATAAACAAGATGGACACTATCCATTCAAAGTTGACTATTTACATGTATTCACTTTGTATTTTTGCGAAAATCTAATTCAACCAACTCTCTTTATCTTTCCTATCCTTTCACTCAACAATACACAAAAGAATATATATACATTTCCGCTTACATTACTAATAGTAACCATTCTAATCCATTACTACACGCGAGATACTCTTGCGCAGTTCATTGAAAGGTACTACTTTATACATTCTCCTTCATGAACTTGAGCTCCTCGTATTTGAAGTGTAAAAGATAAATTAAATTTAAAAAAATTAAATAAACTTTAGGTTAAATATTACATATTTTGAAATATTTTCAATTCAATAATTTTTTAATTACATTTTCCAAAAATAAAAATAATAAATGGCGAAAATAATGTTGTAAGAAAAAAACAATTGCAAAAAAGACCTTAAAAATGGCCCAAAAATCAAGCATCGCATGATATGATATGTATTAAACAAATTTTTAAAAGTGTTTATTCAACAATTTATTTACACTAAATGTGGGTAAGGTGAGTACCGCAAAGATTATTACGAGGTCTTCTCAATTTTCAGTAGCTCCTCTTTCCCGGCGAGTACCCATTTGCATCTCTAGTGAATCGATAATTCCTAAGGTCCGACAACGAACATGAGTCGGCGCCATTGTCCTATCGGAGACAACTCAATTTAATCATCGAGTGATACCTTCCCAGGCCGTGACACAATTCCTCTATTCGAAATTTGAAATTTGAGCTTTGGGTACACCACGCAAAAACACTACATGAATGCCCATGCTTGGGGGTTGGCTTCTTAGGTGTGTTTCTTCCATTTTAGGGCTAGGTGTTGCTAGATGGCCTATTGCGACTCACGACGAGAGAGAAACAACATCAAATAAAACGGGTCATGTCGAGAGAAAAATCACAAGATAGTGATTTCGCTCATTCAAAGTCTTCTTTGTTTTGGTGTGGGCCAACTTTCCTCTCATACCGCGAGCACGATGAGGATAAACTTTGAATTCCTGTGCCAACAAGTCCGGTGAACCCTGACACTCTTCGGACCAACATATACACAAGTGGGAAGGGTGACAATAGGAGCATCACATATAACTGCGGTTGGACGCCCACCAAGGATTACCATTCCTACAACCTGTCTTTAGTGGAACAAGTAGCAAATTGTGTAATCCCCTACATTCGAACCCATGATATCCCCATTATTTCTTGTTTAAACTAGGGACTAGGCAAATGAATTATATAATTTAAAACAAAATCTTTGGTGTGATGTTTATATTTTCGCGCAATTTTTTGTAGATGGAGGTTACACGACTCACATGTTCAAGAACTACGAGGACCTAGGTGTAGGGTACCCATTTAACTAGTCAATACAATTCCATTTCGGCTGGCGAGTCTGCATAATTGGGTCGCTTGAGAGTTTTGGAGAAAATCGATTGGACCAATACGTACGTCACTAGATCATGACGAGATACTCCATGTGGATACTTGCGTGGTTTCTTATCTCGCAATCAACATGCGCTACTAAGGTGTGGCAATGGTGGAAACAAGAAGAGTTCAAAGAGCGGCCTAGCGACGTTGGCTGGGCTTTTGAAATGTATGAGGAAGGACTACACCAACTACAATTGTCATAGCGCGACACACACATAAACAAGAATGCCTTCCGGAATGTGTTCGCAATCATGATATTATGTAGAGACCAATTCTGCTATTAATAATAATGCCCACCATGGGTGTTAATTTTTCTTAGGGCTATGTTTTTCTATCGCTTTGATAATTGCATTTATTCATTTACACACAATTAAATTCACCCCATAAGCATCAAGTATCATTATTCGCGTTTACAACATTATTCAACAAGATATGAAATTATGTATAAAGAACAATATGCGGCGAAACATAAAGGAACAATAGAAGAAAAACATTCACATATAGAGACACTAGGATTGTCGTGAGACCAGTCAAAACACCTCTATGGGGGAAACTCCTTTCAAATTCTTCTTCTTCTTAGATTTCCATTAAATGATTCAACAAAAAGAGAGAGTACAATAATCCATATTTTCGACTCATAAACCTATCCAAAAAAATAAACTAATCAACATCCATAAGATGAACGAAACAAAACTAATAACCAAAACCCCGGTTCGGATGCTCGTGGTGCATCTCCCGAACATCTTGTGGTTACCACGACATAAACTTGGTCTCAGCTGTAAAAACCCAAAACCCTGGTCCCAACCACATAGAGAGAGTGTCAGCTCCATGCAGTTGAAACCCTTCACTCACACGTATAGGCCTCGCATGCTTATGTTTATGACCGAAAACTTCCTGCGGTCATGCCCCGAGGTCGGAAAACCAAAACCCTAACACACATGTGGAGCTTCGGACTCTATAATATTGGACCCTGCGGCAAACAAAATTTCCACGGAGCCATCTCGGACCTATACAAGGCAAGCCGAGGAGAAAGATGAAGAATGATCATAATGATGATGTCCAAATGAGGTTGATGTCACTTATATTTATAACTTTCGAGGGTGACGATTTGCTTTAGGGCGACCCGATCAAATATGCACATGGGGGATTTAATTCAAAAATACACTTTCCATTGTCCAAATTGAGCGCTTCAATAGTCAGAGTGGTTCTCTTGAAAAGAGGAATCTTGTCCCATGGTTAGAAGTTTGTCCAACGAGTTTCAAAAGTAACACTCTCACAGCACTGAGGGAGAAATTTCAAGCGTGCTCCAAGTAATCATCACAAGAATCTTGTCATCCAGATCATATCCCATCTCAAAATATATCATCATAAAATGTCATCCTCTGTCATCTCTTTCTTATTCCTTCTTATCACTTGCTGTCACAGCCGCTCATATGCTGAACATTCTCGAATATAGAAGAAGAATTTGATATGGAAGGAGCCTAATACTGCCACCACGTATAACGTTGGAGAGCACATCTCAATCCAAAAAACAATAATCGAGCACATCTCAACTGAAACTACATTAGGGAGCTCGGGCTCACGGAGCAGAAACATATTCAACCCCATATCGAGGCAATAGGTGATATAGGGGAGCACATATCAACCCATCCTTTTTACCACCGATCTTCCCAACAATTACACTCAATAGTTATGTGGTAGAAAACCCGCATCATAATCAACTTGGGTCAGTACACCTCCAAGCACTCACGTCAACGTTGGCCAAACTTGGGAGTAGTATCCCCCAAAAATCCAAATCCTTGTGGGTATGGATCCCCAATTGGGGTATACTCTCCATAGACCAAAATAGGGGAGATACTCAACTTTTCAAAACGGGCAAAGGATCACACACACCCTATGGGTGATAGATATAAGGAGAATCATCTACGTCCCTATTGTCACAGAGATTCCCTCAACCCCATAAGCCTTCCATATCAATTCCCTCACTCGGGAGCTTAGAAAAAGGGGGAAGGGTTGGCTTAGTGATTCTCGATCAATCCTTCTCTCCGTAGATTAGAAACATATCATCATGCTCATATTACCCGAGCTCTGAACAAATCACTAAAGAGTTTCAATCATGATGTCTCAATAGCGGTAGTCTCCCATTCATATAGGACATCAAATCACATATTGTGTCAGAACAGGCACATATCCAAGAAAATGACACACTTATTCATTCTCCCTTTCACGAGAGGCAAACAACCACAATCCTAATCTTGTCTCGTACGGCTTCTCCGCTTGAAGATATCTTGGTCCCATCTATAAACGTGGTTCCTCTCGCCAATCAAATCTCGTTGATTATTATCACAATGTATCCATGTCATATTCGAGAACCTTCTCAAACAACTCTTTCAGAGAGATTCTTCGACCTCGTCTCACAACTAGTCATTTCAACAACATCTTATTCAACCTTGACCGGGTATGGCCAAGCAAACTTCCCATCCAAAAATATCATGGTAGATCACATACTAAGGAAACACCCATTTCGTGCTCATCTTATCAATAATAATCCCAAACAACATCAGTACATCCATGCAATAATATATCACGGGAAGAGTATCTCGGCTCATTGATTGTCTCATGTAACTATCTCGAAGGGTCTTAGCAACCATTAGGGAATTTTTGAGGTCTAATATGGGCCTCCTTCTAAGAAAAATGTACAATAAAGATAAACTTTTTAAGAACCAATAGGATTCGAAGATGACGATGTCAACCATGGGGGATGATTCACGCATTTTTTAAGTAGAAAAGGGTTAAAAGATTAAAAATAATAAAATAATAAAACTACTTTTTCAACTCGTATTTTCAACTTATCTCCCAAAAGTTTTTATTCAAATTTTCGGCACAGGAGTACTCGTTGGATGCAATCACGTTTTTCATGTATTTCTCATTTTCTGCGTCGCAGGACCCATCGAAAGTATGCAACATGTACTCCTTTGAATGAGGAATTAAATTTTGCATCCAACGAGTACTTCGCTTCAAAAATTTCGAGTAAAAACTTTTGCTAAGTTCAAAATATGAGTTGAAAAATTAGTTTTTTCTTTTTCCCTCTAAAATTTGATGATGTAATCAAATGCTGATTTTTATTATTTCCACAATTATTTTATAATTCCCTTGGGAGGCCCATTTTAGACCTCAAAATTCGCCTAATGAACTCGATGTTTATGAAGCGACTCGTGGGTTTTTATGAAAAACACACGCACGCACACACACACACACACATATACGAGTGAGTGTTCATCGATGTTTCAATCAACTATCATTTTCCAAGTCGTTCGGCACATCTCTTCATAACTTCTTGAAATTTAATCGGAAGTGTCTAAGAATTCACATTTCCACTTCCTTTAATAACTTCATGATATAAATTTTATTTTCGATACTTCAAAAATTAATTCATCATGCCATGATTCTTCATTTCGAACTTAGAGGCCAACTCTCTCTTACTTTGATAATTAGAGGCTCATTACCTCGTTAGGAAATAGCCTATCAACATATAAAACTAAAATCAAAGTCATACGTTGGACCAATTTTGAATTAGAGTTTTGGATTGGACACATCTTGTACTTCTTTGCTTTACGGGATAGCTGCCAATGCTGCCGACATACCGGACTTTAGGGAGCTTCGCTTCATACAAGGATTTACGCAAAACATAACATGCTCAACCTTACACAAACAAATATTGTACAATCAAATTTACCAAGACGTCTTCATCGAGCTTTAGATGCCAAATCAAAATTAGTATCAAAGTCATAAAATTTTATGAGAATATCCTCATGACAAACTCTTTGGATCAAGTATGAGTGTAGAGATCACATCCAAATACGGAGTTAAAATAACCTTTTATTTACACAAGCACTATCTAATCAAACTTTGTCTTGCCATCCTTATGATCATAACATGAATCATTTCTTTATCACTTAATCATGAATGCATACATCGTGAGACAAGTCACATAAGTTCCATCCATTCATTGTGAGATTGTTTCATATCGAATCACAATTTTTTTACTTCAATCAAATCCAACAGAAGCCAATACAAAATCAATGCAATCATTTATCACCGAAATTTACTATGCCCACATAGTACTATCATCGAGGCAAATCATTAGTCATTAAGTCAAATGCCTAATTTTTTTATCACAATGAGTTCAATCGATCCATATAGAAAAACATATCTATGAATCATCGAAACATCGTGTCAAAAATCGAAACATTTATCATCAATCAACCAAATCTTGTCAAACCCTATCAATTGTTATCAAGCATTATGAAACACTATCTTTAATGGTTAAATCAAAATGACATATTGATATTAATATTCATCCGTCTACCTGGCGAAACACAATTTTAGTCAATACATTCACATTCTTTCGAAGTAAGTCAAACACATTCAAACTTCCCTAATTGTAGAAATTTCTGTTGTCTTCTCTCACATATGTAGGATTTTCATACTCCTAGTGCATTCCCGATTTTATGCATAAAGCTTGAGCTTTTTGTGACCTACATGCATAAGCGCACCCATAGGATTTCTTCCATGCGGTTGGAGACACTGCTAACCGCACTCTTAAGCCTTCTTTCTTATGGTTGAGACACTATATTTCGCACTCTTAAGCCTTTCTTCCATGCGGTTGGAGCTTAGAGTAAGAGAAACCCTCTCTTTTTAGTTGTTGTAGACTAACAACATCAAATACTATTCTAGTCATGTCAAAAAATCTGCTTCACCAATAAAGAGTCTTCTATACATATAATGAAAATGATAAAATATGTAGGGATTTTATGGAGAGTTTCTCCCTCTAAATAAGTAGCCACTTTAGACATCATTATTCAAAAAATCAACTTTGCCTATCATAATAATGTCAAGAACTTTGTCAAGTTCTATAACATATATCCATCATGGTCATAGAATGTTAGCTTCAACTACTTCATCATCACATGACATCAAAATTTCATCGAGAGTTAGAATCTTGTGATTAGGGTAGTCGACTGAGGTTTATCATCATACTTAAAAGATCATAATCACTTCTTTCATTATATTATTCAATCATACGAGGACAAAGCATCCGCGTTATCACATTGTGAAATTCACTAAGCTCATCAAAATCTAAACAAGGTCAACTATAAGATCTTGAATATCAATCTTATTGTTATAATTCTATTATCATGGTTAACATGCTTGTTACGGGTATCACTATCAATAGTATCAAGCTACCATATATAAGAATCAATGTGCTAGCCTTTCTTTATAAGATCGTGAAATCCATTATGTCTAAAATGAGAGATACTTTTCTAAACATCAAATATATAAATATCTCAAAAATCAATGTTTCTGAGGTAGCTTATCCATGACTTAATAGAATGTAAGGTATTTGTCCAAAACCAAGTGCACCATCTCATAATGAGTACCATGAATCGAATCTACATTCATATGTATGAGTCATTCATGAAGGATAAATCCTTATCTGTACCCGAGGGTTTTACCTTGCCATCCAAAAGTACGCAATTGAAACATAACATTGAAACAATACGCTCATATGTACCTTGTAGTATTTATTTACCCGTTCACCTTCTTACTCAGTAGCCGCTAGCACTTTGTTAAATTTTCATTAGGTGCCTCTTTTCATTCTTCAACACTAGCTCTTCTCCTTCTCGCACCAGCCATCTTTTCACGCGACGCCTCGGATATGGAATCAATTACATTATGACTTAGTCCGACATTAAAAGGAAATTTCAAAGTCTTTAAAAGTGGCCTCCTTAAGGGAAAAAAATAAAATAATTGTTAAAAATAAAGAAGAAAACACTACCTTTTTTTAATTGTATTTTTTTATCTACTTATAGGTTTACTCAAATTTCAAGTGTAGAAACTGACTTTCGATGTGAAATTAAACTCCACACTCCAACAAATACCCACTATGCATACTTTTCGAAAAGACCCACACTGGTAAAAATTTAAGGTACATTATTGTATCTTCAAAATACCAATGTATCTTCATTTTTTACCAAATTAGGTCATCTCAAAAGTATGCATATTGAGTGGTCGTTGGATGTGGAATTTTAATTCCGCATCCAACGAGTGTCTACACTTTAAATTTGAGTAAACCTATAAGGAGATAAGCCAAATACAATTAAAAAGAATCATTTTTCTTTTCCTTCCAAAATATTTACATTTACCTCTTTTCAAATTCTAAATAATTTTGATTAGTTTCAATATTATGACATGGACACTTTTAGGCTGAAATTTCCTTTAATGGGATGGAAAGGTCTATGTAAAGCACTTATATATCTCTTTTATATCAAAATTTTATGATTCTATGACCCACTGGCGTCTCAAAAAAGTCCCGCAGTCACTTTCCTATTTGAATTATATGGAGCTTCGATCTAGTGCACTTACATGACACCTTTACTAAATGGGAATAAGTCTCTTATGGAGATGGCTAGGGCATGGGGAGTGATCCGAGATCCGAATGTTAGTTTTGTCGTGCTAATTTCATCTTCTGAATTTATAAAATAGGATGCTTTGATCATTCTCCGCTTTCCATGTGCATAGGTTTCTTTGAGGTGTTTGTGAGTGTTAAAGGAGGTAAATGTGCTGCGTTTTATGTTAAATTCATGAGGCATATTAACATTAAAACAAAATGCTAAGACAACAACGTAAATAAAATGTACGACAAAGCTGGCTCGAGTGATCCATTAACAAATTTTTTTGATGAAGGAGTTCACCCCTCTGGGCTACATCTCCTCGTACTAGATTCCATGGCTTGGGCCTAGGTATTAGCTCAAAATGGAAAAAGTGTTGTTGGAGTCCTCTACTGCCTCTTGAAACCTACTCCAACATGCTCAAAATATCCAAATATGCTAGGATAGACTCTTTTTAAGCCTAATTTGGTCGGAATTTGCCAAAAGTTGTAATGGCACAAATAGTTTGGCTTAGGAAATCTCCTCCAAAACTAGAGAGAACTCCGAGCTTAATCCCGCTAATTTTTGGAGTCCCACTTTGAAAAATGGAAGACTCACGCAAACAACTCCACCGCACGAATTAAGAGCGAATTAATTAATGTAAGTGGGAGTTTAATTAGTTGATAAGATATGGGTTAGCTGATAAACACGCTCTTAACGAAAAGTCTGATATTGACGTGGATAAGCGCATATTAAACATTGGTTAGGGTTAATAAAACCCACATTATGGTTTAAATTCCGCACTTAGTTGTTGGCCTCGCGCGGGTGTTCATGATGCGTGGTCTCATGGGCGAGGGTTGGCCCTCTTTACCGTCGCCACAAACCTTGTATTAAAACAAATACAATAAAACATCATACATCGTTAAGAAATTTTGCGCGGTCTATTGGTATGACATGTGGTTTGTGTGAGGTCACGCCGACCTCGACCTCCACCCTCTACGCGACAAATTTTGCCACTTAAAATATAAAATTCGACCTGTGAACTTAACCCAAAAATTTTGGCTTTTGAGAGAGGGGGTTGGCGGCCTCCTAAGCTCTGCCACATGTCCTCTTCCCATTGGCTCATCCCACAACGATAAAAACATGACAAATCACCCACCTCCAAACCACCAACCATGAAGTGACACTTCTCCATAGTTTCATTGGGAAAATTGAAGGAATATTCTAAGAATATGTTGATTAGGCTTTGCCACGTCATCGATTCATCATTTCTTCAAAAATTTTAGTCGTTTAGGAAAACTGAACAATAGGCTCTATCTTCCTCATGCGAGACCGGGTGTCGATGAAGCAAATCGCACAAGATTCGGCGACCGAGCACTTCACGGTACTGCTCTCAGTTCCAATAAATTCGAGAGCACATCCATTTTTGAGCTCAGCAATGAGCACCTAATCATTCCTCCCCACTAAAGCCTTTTGGAACCCAAAAATCTCTTTTATTAATGAACATGTGGATGAGGGCACGCTCCCTCATCCTATCCAAAGCGCCTTAATCCACTGAATCCATTTTCATCAATTTCGGCATTTCACAAAAACTAATCTTTTTCCTTGACTCTGGAGACCCCTCTCTTGCTGCATTGTAGACACCGATCATGTCGCGATTTCTAATCTGCGAGCATCAAGCTCGTCCTCGCGTAAACAAAATTGTTCCCACTCTCGCTGTCAATCGAAAGGAAACTCCAAAATCATTGCGCTCAAACACTCGTCTTCATGGTGATTCTTAGGCCGGGTCTTGCTTTGCTACTTGCTGTCGACTTTTGGCCATTGATGTTTTTGCCATTGCGATGTACCTTTTTGAAACCAAAAATATGCACTCAGTGGAACCTACTGCTCTCTTTGTCCCAGTGCTTTGGTGCTTTCTCTTTCGAAGCCTTTTCTCTCTCTTTGCACCAAGATCTTGTTTCCAACAGCTTTGCCCACTACCGAGTGTTGACTGACGAAATATTTCACATCTATGTTACCGCATTTCAAAGGCAACATGTTAGAGTCTTGAAAATATCTTATTACAAGCGTAAGAAAATTCAATGAAATCAACTTGTTCATTCGATGCATCGTTTGAAAGGTTTCATTCAAAACATCTCTATGCTTCGTATAATTAACTAAAGATCAAATTTTGACTTGCATTCACTATTATCTTCATTTCTCTTGCATGCATAAGAGACAAACTTATCTTCTTCTTATGCACTATAACTATGTACTCAATTCCATCCATTAAACAAGTGATACTTATTCTCATGAAGTGATAAGAAATACCGCTTTCCTATCATAAAGCATAAGGAATTCCCAAAAACAATTCCACTGGAAATATCGTGCGGAACTACATCAAGTTCAACTGCGCCAAGAAAGTCCGAATGGATTGCAAACCTTAGGATGCACTTCCTTGTTGCTCGCAACTTTTCATTCTTCGCATATCCACTAAAGGATAAGGTCTTGCATGTCATAACGAGTTTCAAGGTTTAGCTCCTTAACTAAGCCTTTGGAAATCAAATTAAGCTTGGAGGAAGCCGCTTTCAAATAGTGTGTGTATATCCTCGTTATGTTTAGAAATGACTCTAATATGAAAGAGTTCATTTCTTGTATCTTTATCTTGAGTTACGTTGGAACAACGTGAAGAACTAGTGTTTTCTATGTTCTTACCTTTCAAACCCATTGATGTAATCTTGGTTTCCATCTCTTGAATACGAAACTAATCATGTTCGATGATTGCAACAATTTTCCACTTCTCTTTGGCTTTAAGTTTGTTTTGATTCAACTCTAGATGAAGCTGCCAACAATGGTCTTCATCATGGCCATTCTTCGAACAATGTTTACATGTGAGTTTATCTTTCTCTTTTTTGATAAAGGGCTATTTCTCTTTCCTCTTCCATTAAAATTCATCCCTTCCTTTACCCTCATACTCGAAAGAAACTATCACTTTTCTCATCTACTTTGTTTCCTCTCTTGCTTCTAGATGTGTAGCTTGAACACAAACCTCATCTAAGTTTGTGGTATTGAACACGAGAATAGTATGTATAAGGTAACTATGAAAACCCCCAATATATGTTAACAAATTTTCTTGAGAATACAATTTGACACCCAAAATAAGAGCTCTTCTCCTAAATTCATGAGTATAATATTGTACACTTTGCCCTTTCAATTGTCTAAAATTCTTCCAAGCTCATAATGGCTTTTTTGCATGTAAGTTGGAGGATAGAATTTACTTCTAATGGCAACAACAAAATTTCGACGAGACATTGAGAGATATTACTGTGGTTTTTAATATCTTCTTGAGTCCTTTCTTCCCACCATACAAGTGTTGATCCCTCCATCCTCAAGGAATCCAATTGACTCCTTTATGTCATCTTCTCGAGCTGTTCGCGTCTCGCACAAACCTTCAAATCGAGCGAATCCAATTATCCAACTTATCTCATTCACTTTGCCATTATACATTGGAAGCTTAAATTTGACATCAAGTTTGAGTAAGGGAGTGCTTTTTCTTTTGGGGATTTTGAGTGAGTATGGGTGGTTTTGGTACAGTGGAAGTGGAATATGATGTTAATGGTGATGATGAGGATGATGATGATGATGGTGGAGATGGAGGAGGCTTTTATCCACTTCCCTTTGAATTCTTCTCTTCATCATTTTTGTCTCTTGAGGTTCCCTCTCCATGTGGAGAATTAGAATTCCCTTCAACCATCCGCGGTGCTCCTCTCTATTCAAAGAGGACCCTAACCCTTTCTGCTAGGTCATAGAAAACCTTATTTTATGATTCCTCTTCTAAAAGACCTTCATTCTTGCCTACACCTCGACATGATGGCTATGGATTCAAGCTCAGCTTCTTTGGTGCAACTTGTACCTCCTCAATCTCATATAGAGATAAAACTTGAGGTGCTTCAGTGTAGCTAGGAGTGAAACTTTGGGTGGATATGGTAGCTCTTGTGGATCTCCCTCTCTCGGTCCTAACCTTAGGACTAGCAACCAACAATTTCCCTTCTCCTCTCTGCAACTTTAACCTTGTAAGCATCGAAAACCTACTTGCACAAAACTCAAGAAAATATCAAGCAAATAACCTTTGCTTCTATACCACCTTGATCTAAATATGAATGTTAATCGCATTGTGCTAATTTCATCTTCATAATTATAAATAAGTTGTTGATCATTTGTTTCATGTGCATAGGTTTCTTGAGGTGTTTGTGAGTGTTTAAACATGTAAATGTATTGGGTTTTTATGTTAGATTAATGAGCATATTAACATTAAAACATAATGCTAAAAAACAACAATAAAATGTACAACAAACCATCAAATGATGAATTAACATTGTGTTTTGAAGAATGAGTTCACTAGGGAAAATTTTAAGGATGGACGTTTATCTTAAAGTTTCAAAACTTATCGAATCTTAGAAGTCCCCAATATGTAAATTGTAAATTTTTATGTTATTTTTGTAAAAAATATTTAGCTTTCTAATCATTTGATATTAGTATATATCGAATTTTGCAATTTTTAGGGTAAAATATTTTTATACTATAAAAATTTGGGCGAATCAATTTAAAAAAAATGGAAATTGGCTGAATCTTTTTTTTGGAAAAAGCATGGAAAATTAGCCCACCTACGATTATTAGCCCCCTAAAAAATTCAATGGAGTTCACCCCTCTGGACTACATCTCGTTGGTCCAACTTCCATGGCTTGGGCCTCTCGTATTAGCTCAAAATGGAAAAAAAGTGTCAATTACAATCCTCTATTGCTCACGAAACCTCGCTCCAACTTGCTCGAGAATATCCAAATCTGCTAGGATAGACTCTTTCTAAAGCCTAATTTGGTCGAATTTTGCAGAATTTATGGCACAATCAGTTTGGCCTAGGAAAGCTCCTCCAAAAACTAGAGAGAACTCTAGTTAATCCCGCTAATTTTGGAGTCCCGCGAAAATGGCGAACTTCGCTACCTCATCATCTGAATTAAGAGTAGATTAAATAATGTAAATGGGAGTTTAATTAATTGATAATATATGGTTTAGCGCTAAACGATCTCTTAACCAAATACACATTAATATGGATAAGCACATATTAAACATTGGTCGTGGTTAATAAAACCCGTATTATGGTTTAAATTCGCACTTAGTTGTTGGCCACTGTCGACAGGTCATGGTGCGTGGTCCCGTGAGCCGAGGGTTGGCCCTCTTTACCCACGCCCTTCCACCAATAAATTTTTCCACATACAATATAAATTCGACCTTTGAACTAAACCAAAAAATTTTCGCCTTTTGGAGCATGTGGCGGCCTCCGGGCTCGCCAAGTGTCCTCTTTCCCACTGAGACCATCCCACAACCAATAAAAACATGAAAAAACAACCAAATCAGCCTCCAGCCACGAAGTGACTCTTGTCATAGTGTCATTGGGAAAATTGAGGGATTATTATTTTTTTGCTAACTAGGTTTCCATGTCATCATTCTGTCATTTCTCGGGAAAAAATTTGGTTGTTTAGGAAAACAGTACAAACGAGCTCTATCTTCCTCATACGTAGTCGGCTCGATGAAACGAGTTGTGTTGGATTCCGTGATGAGCACTTCGTAGTTGTTTAGGATCTCGATCAATTTTGAGCACTTCCACTTTTGAGCTAAACACTTAGCACTTGATCGTAGAGAAAAGTATTTTTTTGGGAATTTTGAATGGTTGGTTGAGTTGAAAAGAAGGATTCATCCGTGATAATGTGTTCATCAATCTACAAAGTATCACACATAAAATTCATTGAATATTATTCTACGTCCTTTTGTATGTATGATATTTGATTTCTTTGTACAAACCTAGGGCAAAACACGACTGATTCGGGAAAGGAAAACATAAACCATGTCATCCGGGCATGGGCTACGCTATTATAATTCTCAAAAATACCGATATCAATAAATTAGGCTAGTGAATGTTACATACTGGTCTGGTATGAGCGTTTTAATTTTGGATATATCATGTTTTGTTCCTTATAAATATAAAAAATAATTGTGATTAGTGATTTTGATTTGTTTGTTATTTTAATTAAAAAATTAAACATTTGATAATATTTTAGTAGTTATGATGATGTGGTAAAATTTTTATTAAAAATAATTATTCAGATAGGAATTTTATTGTTGAAAGTTCTTGTTGGTGACAGCATGTGAGATTCGTTATATTCAAGTGAAGCGAATCTCAATAGTGTCACCCATTACCTCTCCCAATTTATGAAGTCAAATGACGCTTTATGAATTCAAATAGCGAGTTCGAGTACGATACTACAATTCAACCCCGGATGGCTATAAGCAATAATGAGTTTCTAATGCTTGATTCAAACCCCATTCAATTTTTCTTCGATGGATATCGATGAGCTTGAACCCATCGTTATCTTCGAATGTAACTTCGAAAGTTCTTGTCTCTTATTGATTCCACTTCAAAGAATCGGTGAATGCGGGCATGGCTTTGAGTGTCGCGATGCTCTCTGCAACCATAGTTTTGTTCAACATAATGATATTCTTATGCCTACCAATTTGAATCCCATTCCATCATCTTTCTTGGATCGTGGTAGCTTTAACCCATCGTTATCTTCTAATGTAACTTCGAGTTCTCGTCTCTTCTTGAATCCACTTCAAAGAATTCGGTGAATGTGGTCATGGCATCGGGATTACACGATGCCTCCTCAAACCATAGGTTGTTCAACATAATAGGGTATTCAACATAATCATATTCTTGTGCCTTTTGATGAATGAGTGCTGAAATGGCACGCCAAGTGCTCAAATTTCTCGACGTGGCATTCAAAAGTTCTTCCCCTGATCAGTGCCAAATTTTTGTTAGCCATGTACAACTCTTGTGGTGCCGGTAACATGGGGAATATTAGAATCCAACAATATGATAAGCACTATGGGGTGGTTCCAAATGCTCTTGAAAATATTTGGGATGCCACAACAGACTAATCGATACGTGATGTCTCAAGGAGGGAATTATCATGTATGAATTATCTCAAGGAAGGAATTATCACTTTGTGGGAAACAACAAGGCTTCCGACCAAAATTGAGGAAGCCAAATGTTTTTAGTAAGCAATCACGGCTAGGTACTACTAGGTGTTTCTCAACAAGTTGGCTTTCAAAATTAGGCTTAGTTTAATAATGGAAAAGTAAATTACTTACAACAATAATGAATTTCTCATGGAGGTATTGCCTCGGATATATCTTCACGGAAGCAACTTCCTAGAAAGTACCAATGAAGGTATTGTTTTGGATATTAGCTCAAAATTGGGTATTGATAATATTGAAGGTTGTTCGAAGAAATCCGAAGGTTGTGTTGATAGCTGGTCTTTGTGTAAGCCGAGAAATATTTTTGAATCACTTTCTAGGGTGCTTGTTTCTACCCACTAATGTGCCTCAACCTTGTTCACTTGGGATCTATCGAGAAAGCGATAATTCACGTAGTAATCCGCTCAAGTGCGGTTACAACCTTTAGTTTTTCACGCGAGCGTTTGAGCTTCAAAAGCTTAGAGGATATTTTGAAGCCCAAACTTTCCACGCAAAACTAAAAGGTTGTAGCGCACTTGAGCGGATTATTGCGTGAATTTCGTTGCTCGATAGATCCCAAGTGAACAAGGTTGAAGCGCATGACGCGGTAGTAACAAAGCACCCTAGAAGTGATTCAAAGATTTCTCCGATGACGTATAAGACCAACTATTGACACAATCCTCGATTTCTTCGAAAAAACCTTCAATATTATCAATACCCGATTTTCATCTACCTCCAAAAAAATCCCGTCATTTGGTACTTCGGGAAGCACTTCCTTTGAAGATATATCCGAGGCATTACCTCCATGAGAAAGTCATTGTTTTTGTTAGTAATTTACTTGTCCATTAGTAAAGCGAGCCTAATTTTGAAATCCAACTTGTTGAGAAACACCAAGTAGTACCTAGCCATATTTATTGTTAAAAACATTTGGCTTCCTCTATTCACAGTTTGGAAGCCTTGTTGTTTCCCACATAGCGCCGACTGATAATTCCTTCCTTGAGACATCACGTCTCGATTAGTGTGGCATCCCAAATATTTCATGAGCATTTTGGGAACCGCCACATAGTTGTTTATCATATTGTTGGATTCTTCTATTCTCCATGTTACCGCCCGCAAGAGTTGTACATGGCTAACTAAAACTTTGGCACTATTTAGGGAATAGATTTGGAATGCATGTCGAGAACTTTGAGCACTTGGCGTGGTATTTCTAGACCACTCATCGGAAGGCATCATAATATGATTATGTTGAATAACATATTATGTTGAGCAACCTATGGCCGACGAGGCATCACGATTCCCCGACTTACGTGGAAGTGGATTCAAGAAGAGACGAGAACTTCGGTTACATTCGAAGATAACTATGGGTTAAAACTACCGCGATCCAAAGAAAGACAATGGAATGGGATTCGAATCGGCAGACATCGGAATATCATTATGTTGAACAACCTATTATTTTTAAAAAACTATGGTAGGGGAGGCATCGCGTACACTCAAATCCATGCCCGCAAAGTCCATCGAATTCCGTGAAGTGGAATCAACAAGAGATGAGAACTTAGAAGTTACATTCGAAGATAACGATGGGGTTCAAACTACTAAGATCCATCGAAGACTATTGAATGGGGTTCGAATCAAGCATCAAGAAACTATCATTACTATACCATACTGGGGTTGAATTGTAGGATTGCTTTCGAAGCTTCCGTTTGAATCCATAAACATCATTTGACTTGATAAATCGGGGAGAAGTAATGGGTGACACTATTGAGATTTTCTTGAAGACAATGGATCTCAACGACTGTCACCAATAAGAACTTCAACAATAAAATGCCTATCCGTTTAATTATTTTTTAATAAATTTTACCACATCATCATAATTATTGAAATACTATCAAATGTTTAATTTTTTAATTAAAATAACAAAAAAATCAAAATCACTAATGACAATTATTATTATATTTATAAGAAAAAACACATGATATATCCAAAAGTAAAACGCTCATACCAAACCCATCATGTAACATTCACTTAGCCAAATTTATTGTCATCATTGGAATTTTTGAGAATTATAATAGCATAGCCCATGCCCAGATACAGAAAAAAGAATATTTTAAAACGAAAGTATTCATTTCTTCCCAATAATAAATATTCAAAAACAAGTATTTAACTAAATTATGTGTTTAAGATAGCCTTCTCAAGCTGAAGTTGAACTATGTAAGTATGTTTAAATATATAATGCTTTGGTAGACACATTTTGACTTTTTTTTGGCTCGCTACTTGTCTTTGACTTAGAAGTCTCACAAAACTATGGACTTGGGAAATTATTCCGGTAAATAGCTCAGAAAAAACGATAAATGATTCCAAAAAGGAGCTTCAAATCAAGATAATGCTTCACAATTTTCTCTCAAAAAATTTAAACTAAGAATAAGGCCAAAACATTTGACCAACACTCTTACAAATTGAGTGGTAAAAAAGTATTCTTCCCTATAGATTGTGGTTGAAAATCAACATATTCAGTTTAAATTTTCTTCAAAATTCATATAGTGAAAATGTTCGAATATGAGAGAGATGTCGCATGACGAGGAAAAATATTTTGGATAGATTTTAGGGGCAAAATATTCTGGATATTGTGGGAGGTAGAATCCAATTTTTTTCCAAATTAATTTGGGGCTTAAGATATTTGAAAATTGGATTTTTAGATTCTATAATTTTTACCAAACATGAAGTACATCATTAAGAAATTCCCTCCTTCCCTATTGACCTCAAATGATTTCTAGGAAAACACAATTCACTAGAGGGTCAAGGCTTATAAGTCGTCAGGGGGTTGGGTGGGGGATGTTGGGGAGTAATTTAACTTTGCAACTTACGGTAATCTCTTACAAAATATGAATTTATAGAGTCTATTTTTCAATAAACTAGATATGTTTTTTCGTATACCCATTTCAATGATTAAATGAATTTTTTAAAATTTGACCCGGCTTAAGATGGATGTTTTGAAGTTGTACTTTTGGAATTTCTCATCCTTAAACTCTAAAATATATTTTCAATTCATTTGACTTAGTTTTTCTATATACCTTTTTCAGTGATCAAATTTATATTCCAAAATTTGTGCTACCTTTAGTACATATATTTGGAAGTTGCTTCTCACATCACTAGCTTCATTTCCATGTCTTACCATCTCACTCACTCATTCCCTTTTAGTAGGACATTATTATTTTGTATCGTGCCACAAACTATTGATTATTTTTTTTATTATACCATGGTTTGTTATATATGTGTCACAACAACACTATCGATTGGTTTCATTCTCTTTATATGTTATTTTTTAAAAGAACATGCTCAATATATGTGTCATTTTAAAATGATAACATTGTGTGGTGTAAGATTTCGTGTGTGGATAAAACTTATCGGAGATGGTGTAGTGATGAAAGGTCAAGAAGAAAATTTTCAATATGCATGTGTATGTTCAAGTGATATCATTATGTGGTGTAAGTTGACAAATATTAGGAGCCATGCTCTCCTACTTGTTGACCAAGGTTATCGTAGATAGAGTGTTGCACTTTGTATTCTAAATATTGACAATTCAATGAAATCAACTTGTTCATTCGATGCATCTTTTTGAAAGGTTTCATTCAAAACATCTCTATGCTTGATGATTAAAAAAGTCAAATTTTGACTTGCATTCACTATTCTCTTCATTTCTCCTGCATGCATAAGAGACAAACTTCTCTTCTTCTTATGTGCTATAACTATGTACTCAATTCCATCCTTAAACAAGTGATACTTATTCTCATGGCGATGAAATACTTATTTCCTATCATAAAGATGAGGAATTCCTAAACAATACCCGAAATCTCAAGCGAAACTACATCAAGTTCAACCGTCAAGAAAGTTTGAATTGATTGCAAACGTTAGGATGCACTTCCTTGTTACACGCAAGTTTGAATTCTTGCATATCCACCCTAAAGGATAAGGTCTCGGATGTATAACAGCTTTCAAGGTTTAGCTCCTTAACTAAGTCTTCGGAAATCAAATTAGCTTGAGAACCGCTATCAAATATTGTGTCTATATTGGTATGTTTAGAAATGACTATAATATGAAAGAGTTCAATTCTTGCATCTTCATCTTGAGTTACATTGGAACAACGCGAAGAACTAGTGTTTTCTATGTTCTTACCTTTCAAACCCATTGATGTAATATTGGTTTCATCTCCCGAATCCGAACCTAAGTCATGTTCAATGATTGCAACAATTTTCTCCTTCCCTTTGGCTTTAAGTTTTTTTGGCTTCAACTCTAGATGTGAGTTTATCTTTCTCTTTATTGATAGAGCTATTTCTCTTCCCTCTTCCATTAAAATTCCCTTTCCTTTTCCCCCCATACTCAAGGAAACTATCACTTTTCTCATCTACACTTTGTTTCCCTCTTGCTTCTAGATGTGTAGCTTGAACGCAAACCTCATCTAAGTTTGTGGGATTGAACACGAGAATAGTATTTCTAAGGTAACTTTGAAAACCCCCCAATATACTTTAAAATTTTTTTCTGAGAATAAAAATTGACACCAAAAATAAGAGCGCTTCTCCTAAATTCATGAGTATAATATTGCACACTTTTCCCTTTCAATTATCTAAAATTTTCCCTAGTCCATAATGGCTTTTTGCATGTAAGTTAGAGGATAGAATTTCCTATTAATGGCAACAATAAAATTTTACCAAGACATTGAGATATTACCGTGGTTTTTAATCTCTTTCCTGAGTCCTTGCTTCCCACCATACAAGTGTTGATCCCTCCATCATCAAGGAATCCAATTGAATCTTTATGTCATCTTCTTGAAGGTTCCTGAATTTTGCAATAAACCTCCAATTGACGTAATCCAATTATCCAACTTCTTTTGCATTCACTTCACCATTATACATTGGAAGCTTAAATTTGACATCAATTTTGAGTAAGGGAGTTTTTTCTTTTGGGGGATTTTGAGTGAGTAAGGGTGGTTTTGGTCGTGGAAGTGGATGGTGTTGATGGTGATGATGATGGTGGAGATGGAGGAGGCTTTTCTCCATCGCCCTTTGAATTCTTCTCTTGATCCATTTTTTCTCTCGAAGTTTTCGTCTCCATGTGGAGACTTAGAATTCCCTTCAACCATATTGGTTCTCCTCTATTCAAAGAGGATCATAACCCTTCCGAGTTAGGTCATAAAAGCCTTGTTTCATGCTTCCTCTTCTCGAAATACCTTTAGTCACACCTACACTGACTCGATGGCTATGGATTCAAGCTGGGTGCAACTTGTACCTCCTCAATCTCGGATAGAGATAAATATTGAGGTGCTTCAAGTGCGAGTTTGAGAGTGAAACTTTGGGTGGATGTGGTGGCCTTGTGGCTCTCCTTCTTCCTGGGTCCTAACCTCAAGACTAGCAACCAACAATTTCCCTTCTCCTCGTGCAACTTTAACCTTGTAAGCATCACAAATTTGCAACCTTAAAATCCTACTTACACAAAAACTCAAGAAAATATCAAGCAAATAACCTTTGCTCGATACCACCTTGATCTAAATCGAATGTTAGTTTCGTTGTAGCTAATTTCATCTTCGAATTATAAATAAGTTGTTGATCATTTGCTTCATGTGCATAGGTTTCTTGAGGTGTTTGTGAGTGTTTAACATGTAAATGTATTGAGTTTTATGTTAGATTCATGAGCATATTAACATTAAAACAAAATGCTGAAAAAACAACAATAAAATGTACAACAAGCCATCAAATGATGCATTAACATCGTGTTTTGAAGAATGAGTTCACCCCCTCCCGGTCTACATCTCCTTGGTCCAACTTCCATGGCTTGGGCCTCCGTATTAGCTCAAAATGGGAAAAAAGTATCAATTACAATCCTCTATTGCTCCCCGAAACTCCGCTCCAACATGCTCAAAATATCCAAATCTACTAGGATATACTCTTTTCCGAGCCTAATTTGGTCAAATTTTACGAATTTATGGCACAATCAGTTTGGCCTAAGAAATCTCCTCAAAAGCGGGAGAGAACTCCCGTTAATCCCGCTAATTTTGGAGTCCCGCAAAAATGGCGAACTCGCCAACTCCATCGCTGAATTAAGAGCAGATTAAATAATGTAAGTGGGAGTTTAAGTAGTTGATAAGATATGGTTTAGCGCTAAAGGCGCTCTTAACCAAATCCACATTAATATGGATAAGCACATATTAAACATTGGTTAGGGTTAATAAAACCCGCATTATGGTTTAAATTACGGCACTTAGTTGTTGGCCATATCGAAAATCATGGTGTGTGGTCCTGTGGATCGAGGACTGGCCCTCTTTACCCGCGCCGCAAACCTTGTATTAAAACAAATATAATCAAACAACATACATTGTTAAGAACTTCAACGCGGTCTATTGGTATGACTTGCTCCCTTCCACCAATAAATTTTTCCACATACAATATAAATTCAACCTTTGAACTAAACCAAAATTTGGGCCTTTGAGTAGGGGGGAGGGGGCATGTGGCGGCCTTCGGGCATGCCACGTGCCTTCTTCCCACTGGCTCATCCCACAACCAATAAAAATGTGAAAAAATGCCCAACTCAGACACCAACCACGAAGTGATACTTGTCATAGTGTCATTGGGAAAATTGAGGGAATATTATTTTTTTCTGACTAGGCTACCATTTCATAATTGTGTCATTTCAACAAAAAATTTCATTGTTTAGGAAAACAGACAACAAGCTCTATTTTCCTCATACATAGTCAATTTTCGATGAAACGAATTCCGTTGGATTCTTCGCGACGAGAAGTTTGTGGTTGTTTAGGATCTTATTGATTCTGAGCACTTCCATTTTTTAGCTTAACACTTAGCACCTGATCAGGGAGAAAAGTATTTTTTTGGGAATTTTGAATGGTTGGTTGAGTTGAAAAGAAGGATTGATCCAGCTAATGTTTTCTTCAATCTACAAAGTATCCCACGTAAAATTCATCCAAAATTATTCTACTTCCTCTGTATGTATGATATTTGCTTTCTTTGTACAAACCTAGGGCAAAACCTGAAGTTGATTCAAGAAGGGACAACACAAATCATGTCATCCAGTCATGGGCTACGCTATTATAATCCTCAAAAATACCAATGTCAATAAATTTGGCTATGTGAATGTTACATGACTAATTTGGTATGAGCGTTCTAATTTTGGATATATTATGTATTGTTCCTTATAAATATAAAAGTAATTGTGATTAGTGATTTTGATTTGTTTTTTATTTTAATTAAAAATGTAAACATTTGATAATATTTTAATAGTTATGATGATGTGGTAAAATTTTATTAAAAATAATTATGCCGATAGGAATTTTATTATTGAAGTTCTTGTTGGTGACACTATTGAGATTCGTCATATTTAAGCGAATCTCAACAGTGTCACCCATTACTTCTCCCCAATCTATGAAGTAAAATGACGTTTATGAAGTCAAATGGGAGCTTCAGAGCAATCCTACAATTCAACCCTGGATGGTTAAAGCAATAACAGTTTCCTGATGCTTGATTCAAACCCCATTCAATCGTCTTCGATGGATCTCAGTAGCTTGAGCCCATCGTTATTTTCGAATGTAACTTCTGATTTCTTGTCTCTTCTTGATTCCACTTCACAGAATTCGGTGAATGCGGGCATGGCTTTGAGTGTTGTGATGCCTCCCCAGGCATAGTTTGTTCAACATAATAGGTTTTTCAACATAATGATATTCTTATGCATGTTGATTTGAATCCCATTCCATTGTCTTTCTTGGATTGTGGTAGCTTTAACCCATCGTTATCTTCGAATGTAACTTCTGAGTTCTCGTCTCTTCTTGAATCCACTTCACAGAATTCAGTGAATGTGGTCATGGCATCGAGTTCTGCGATGCCTCCTCAGCCATAGGTTGTTCAACATAATAGGTTATTCAACATAATGATATTCCTATGCCTTTCGATGAATGGTCAGGAAATGGCATGCCAAGTGCTCAAAGTTATCGATAAGCATTCCAAAGTTCTTCCCCTAATCAGTGCTAAAGTTTTGTTAGCCATGTACAACTCTTGTAGGCCGGTAAGATGGAGAATATTAGAATCCAACAACATGATAAGCACCTATGGGGTGGTTCCCAAAATGCTCCTGAAATATTTGGGATGCCACAATGGACTAATCGATATGTGATGTCTCAAGGAAGGAATTATCAGTCGACACTATGTGGGAAACAACAAGGCTTTCAACTAGAATTTAGGAAGCCAAATTTTTTTAGCAAGCAAACTGGTTAGGTACTACTAGGTGTTTCTTAACAAGTTGGCTTTCAAAATTAGGCTCAATTTACTAATGGACAAGTAAATTACTTACAACAACGATGACTTTCTCATGGAGGTATTTCCTCAGATATATCTTCATAGGAAGCAGCTTGCCATAAAGTACTAGTGAAGGTATTTTTTTGGAGATTAGCTCAAACTTGGGTATTGATAATATTGAAGGTTGTTCGAAGAAATCTAAGGATTGTGTTGATAACTGGTCTTTATGTAAGCTAGAGAAATCTTTCGAATCACTTCTAGGGTGCTTGTTGTTACCAACTAATTCCCCTCGACCTTGATCACTTGGGATCTATCGAGAAAGCGATAATTCATGCAGTAATCTGCTTAATTGCGATTACAACCTTTAGTTTTTCATGAAGAGTTTGGGCTTCAAAAGCTTATAGGATATTTTGAAGCCCAAACTCTCCATGAAAATTTAAAGGTTGTAACCACACTTGAGCAGATTACTGCGTGAATTCTAGCTTTCCCAATAGATCCCAAGTGAAGAAGGTTGAGGCACATTAGCGGGTAGCAACAAGCATCGATCATGTAACATTCACTTAGCTAAGTGTTAAGCTCAAAAATGGAAGTGCTCAGAATTGATCGAAACTTGAACGACCACGAAGTTCTCGTCGCTAGGAATCTGGCGCAATTCGTTTCATCGAAAACTGACTCCGTATGAGGAAGATAGAGCCTACTGTCCGTTTTCCTAAACAACTATTTTTTTTGTGCAAATGACAGAATGATGACATGGCAGCCTAGTCAACAAAAAAGAATATTTTAAAATAGTATTCATTTCTTACCAATAATAAATATTCAAAAACAAGTATTTAACTAAATTATTTGTATTTAAGATAACCTTCTCAAGCTAAATTTTAACTATGTAAGTATGCTTAGATATCTAATGTTTTGGTAGACACATTTTGAATTTTTTTGGCTCACTGCTTGTCTTTGACTTAGAAGCCTCACAAAAATTTGGACTTGGGAAATTATTCCAGTAAATAGCTATCAAAATAGTAAATGATTCCAAAAAGGAACTTCAAATCAAGATAATGCTTCACAATTTTCCTCAGAAAATTTAAACTAAGAATAAAGCCAAAACATTTGACCAACACTCTTACAAATTGAGTGGTAAAAAAATTATTCTTCCCTCTAGATTGTGGTTGAAAATCATCATATTCTAGTTTAAAATTTCTTCAAAATTCATATAGTGAAAGTGTTCGAATATGAGAGAGATGTCGCATGATGAGGTAAAATATTCCGAATACATTTTAGGAAACTTAAAAGACAAGTTTTATAATAGTGGTGAGCAATTTAGCCAACCGTGGGAGGTAGAATCCAAATTTTTTCAAATTAATTTGGGGCTTAAGATCTTTGAAAATTGGATTTAGATTCTAGAATATTTACCAAACATGAATTACATCATTAAGAAATTCCATCCTTCCCTATTGACCTCAAATGACTTCAAGGAAAACACAATTCACCAGAGGGCCAAGTCTTATAAGTGCGGGGGTTGGGTGGGGGATGTTGGGGAGTAATTTAACTTTTCAACTTACGGTAATCTCTTACAAAATATGAATTTAAAAGTATATTTTTCAATAAACTATATATGTTTTTCGTATACCCTTTTCAATGATTAAATGAATATTTTAAAATTTGACCCGGCTTAAGATGGATGTTTTGAAGTTGTACTTTTGGAATTTCTCATCCTTAAACTCTAAAATACATTTTCAATTCATTTGACTTAGGTTTTCTATATACCTTTTTCAGTGATCAAATTTATATTCCAAAATTTGTGCTACCTTTAGTACATATATTTGGAAGCTGCTTCTCACATCTCTAGCTTCATTGCCATATCTTACCATCTCACTCACTCATTCCTTTTTAGTAGGACATTATTATTCTGTATCAGAGATGGTGTAGTGATGAAAGGTCAAGAGAAAATGTTAAATATGCATGTGTATGTTCAAGTGATAGCATTATGTCGTGTAAGTTGACAAATATTAGGAGCCATGCACTCCTACTTGTTGACCAAGCTTATCATAGATAGAGTGTTGTACTTTGTATTCTAAATATTGAAAACTTGATGAAGGATTGAATAACATAGAAATGAAAATAAATGCTTTGTTGTGATTGGAACTTTACAATTTTCTATATATTAGCTATGGTTTAATGTAGAGCTCGTTCGTGAAGTGACTTTGCTATAAATGTATCTATGGTTTAATGTAGAGCTAGCTGGTTTGTGAAGCGCCTTTTGGAAGAGAATGATGTTGGAACATAGAACAAGAGTTGTTATCAATGTGGCTAGATTGGCCAAGTAGCCAAGGAAATAATATGTATCTATTTGGCGTTGATTTTCCCAATAAAGGGTTTCGAGAATAAATATTGCATTTACTATTTTTGTTATTTGTATATATTAGGCCTTGATTTCCCCAATAAAGAGTATCAAGAGTAAATATTGGATCTCCTATGTTTTTTGTTTTTTAAGAGAGTAAATATTTATTTATTTAAACTAGTCAAGGTAATGTGTTTCTAATTTTTATTTTGGTGATAAAAATCTGATATATTGTAGATTCTATAATGCACTTTTATCCACTTGGAAAGCTCTACTTTACCAAGACTTTAGCCTCTTAATTCCTCATGCCTTCTACGTTTACATCTTCGTTTCCTTCAATGCTACCTCTGTTTCATTCTACATTCATCTACAGTTCACTTCTATCGGCATGTCTTTGCACTCTTTTGATGCAAATGTTAGTATAAACTTTATTATCATATTATGGGTTTGATTAAATATATTTTATTAAATTAATTTCCTTATTTTAAAAAAGGAAGGATTATGATAAGTAACCAGCTAATTCAGAGTCTAACTTATAACAAGGACATGATTAAAGCAAAATATTTTCACATATAAAAATGTCTAAATGAGAGTAGGGAAAATCTAGTTTCTAATGTTTCCCCTTCTAAGAAAAACCATAATGCTAGAACGGATGCTCCACCACTTTTTAATCCCTCATAATGACCGCGACTCCAACAAGTGCTCCGCACCATATTTTGAGTTAAAATCATTGGATAAAACATAACATTAATTTTGTAAATGAACATTATGCTCTAATATTTAATAAATAAAACCATAATGCCATATCCATCACTTCAACACATTATAATCCCTCAAAATAAATGTGCCCATTGAGATTCCAACAATTTCAATGTGTCTCGTTGAGCCAAATTATCTATGTGAGGGTTTCGGAACATAAAGCTTTAATTGATTAAAGAATTTTTCCATTTGATTTGTGTAATTTCTTTGGGAAATTTGTTTGGATACAAGACACCGGGCGTGAACCGTGTAGCCAAAATGGTTATAAAATTCTTGCAAGATGGGTTACGCAGACAAGAATACTCCACATCTTTTATTTTTGGCGACATCCGAGAATTTTTATGACCATATGACGAAAATGTACAACGCCTATTATGAATTTAATTTTTACTCTATTGCATATCTTACCATATAGAATTATGGTAAAATGTTGGATATTAGTTTTCTTTGTTTTTTCTATGCGTAATATGATTAATTTTCCTGAAGTTTCTCTCTACATGCACAAAGATTTGATTATGTTGTTTCTTCAATGTAAAATAGTTATGGATAATGTACATGCATAGACAATATATGTAATATATTACTTAAAGAATAAGTTTGTAGGCTTGTATAGGCTCTCAAGTTTGGTACACTCCTATCATGGGTTTCTGGGTTTTTACTTAAAGGTCTATTATTACAAACAAGGATTACATGCTTTTAGCAGGCTAACGAGGTTTTCTTTTCTTATTAATGGCTTATGGTATGCAAACTTTGGTTGCAGTTTTTATTCTCATTGAATTTATAATTTTTATTTTCTAATCTCTCTTTGCAAACTTTGATATGTATATAGATTCATAAACAAGATGGACACTATCCATTCAAAGTTGACTATTTACATGTATTCACTTTGTATTTTGCGAAAATCTAATTCAACCAACTCTCTTTATCTTTCCTATCCTTTCACTCAACAATACACAAAAGAATATATATACATTTCCGCAAAAAACATTACTAATAGTAACCATTCTAATCCATTACTACACCGAGATATAGCACATGTTCATTGAAAGGTACTACTTTATACATTCTCCTTCATGAACTTGAAATATATTATTTGAAGTGTAAAAGATAAATTAAATTTAAAAAAATTAAATAAACTTTAGGTTAAATATTACATATTTTGAAATATTTTAATTCAATAATTTTTTAATTAAAAAAAAAACATTTTCCAAAAATAAAAATAATAAATGACGAAATTATGTGTAAGAAAAAAACAATTGCAAAAAAAGACCTTAAAAATGAAAACTGAAGCATTGCATGATATGAAATGCATGTTCAAATTTTTAAAAGTGTTTATTCAACAATTTATTTACACTAAATGTGGGTAAGGTGAGTACCGCAGAGATTATTACGGGGTCTTTCAATTTTCCTGTAGCTCCTCTTCCTGACGATACCCATTTGCATCTCTAGTGAATCGATAATTCCCAAGGTCTGACAACGAACATGAGTCGTTGCCATTGTCCTATCGAGACAACTCAATTAAATCATTGAGTGATACCTTCCAGACGTGACACAATTCCTCTATTCGAAATTTGAAATTTGAGTTTTGGGTATGCCACACAAAACACTACATGAATGCCCATGCTTGGGGGGTTGGCTTCTTAGTGTGTTTCTTCCATTTTAGGGCTAGGTGTTGCTAGATGGCCTATTGCATTCACGACAGAGAGAAACAACATCAAATAAAATGGGGTCACGTAAAGAGAAAAATCACAACATAGTGATTTCGTCATTCAGTGCTTCTTTGTTTTGGTGTGGGCAACTTTCCTCTCATACCACTGAGCACGATGAGATAAACTTTGAATTCTTGGCCAACAAGTCTGGTGAACCCTACACTCTTCAGACCAACATATACACAAGTGGGAAGGGTGACATAGAGCATCACATATAACTCTGGTTCGACCCCACCAAGGATTACCATTCCTACACTGTGCTATGGAACAAGTAGCAAATTGTGTAATCCCCTACATTCGAACCCATGATATCCCCATTATTTCTTGTTTAAACTAGGGACTAGGCAAATGAATTATATAATTTAAAACAAAATCTTTGGTGTGATGTTTATATTTTCTGCGCAATTTTTTTGTAGACGAGTTACTGACTCACATGTTCAAGAACTACGAGGACCTAGGTGTAGGGTACCCATTTAACTAGTCAATAAAAGTCCATTTCGGCAGTGGAATGCGGATAATTGGGTCGCTTGAGGGGGTTTGGAGAAAATCGATTGGACCAATACGTCTGTCATTAGATCGTGCAGATAATTCCATGTGGATGCTTGCGTGGTTTCTTATCTGCAATCAACATGCGCTACTAAGGTGTGGCAATGGTGGAAACAAGAAGAGTTCAAAGAACTGGCCTGGCAGCAATGGGGGCTTTTGAAATGTGTGAGGAAGGACTACACCAACTACAATTACTGTAGCGACACACACATAAACAAGTAAATGCCTCTGGAATGTGTTCGCAATCATGATATTATGTAGAGACCAATTGCTATTAATAATAATGCCCACCATGGGTGTTAATTTTTCTTAGGGCTATGCTTTTCATTGCTTTGATAATTGCATTTATTCATTTACACATTAAATTCACCCCATAACATCATATCTTTATTCAGTTTTACAACATTATTCAACAAAATATGAAATTATGTATAAAGAACAATATGCAGCGAAACATAAAGGAACAATAGAAGAAAAACATTCACATATAGAGACACTAGGATTGGTCAAAGACCAGGGCAAAAACCACTATGGAGGAAATACTTTCAAATTCTTCATCTTCTTAGATTTCCATTAAATTATTCAACAAAAGAGAGTACAATAATCCATATTTTCAGTCATAAACCTATCCAACAAAATAAACTAATCAACATCCATAAGATGAACGAAACAAAACTAATAACCAAAACCCTGGTTCAGATGCCTGTGGTCAACTATCGAACACTGTGGTTACCTGACATAAACTTGGTTCAACTGAAAAACCAAACCCTAGGTCCCAACCACATAGAGAGAGTGTCGTCCATGCAGTTGAAACCCTTCACTCACACGTATAGGCCTGCATGCTTATGGTTATGACCGAAAACTTCCTGTGTCATGCCTGAGGTCGGAAACCAAAACCCTAACACACATGTGAGCTTCAGACTCTATAATATCGGACCTGTGCAAACAAAATTTCCACGAACCATCTCAGACCTATGCAAGGCAAGCCAGAGAAAGATGAAGAATGATCATAATGATGATGTCCAAATGAGGTTGATGTCACTTATATTTATAACCTTCCAAGGGTGACCAATTTGCTTTAGGGCCGACTCGATCAAATATGCACATGTGGGATTTAATTCAAAAATACACTTTCCATTGTCCAAATTGAGCGCTTCAATAGTCAAAATTGGTTCTCTCGAAAAGAGGAATCTTGTCCCATGGTTAGAATTTGTCAACGAGTTTCAAAAGTAACACTCCCTCACAGCTAGGGAGAAATTTCAACTGTATCAAGTAATCATCACAAGAATCTTGTCATCAAATCATATCCCATCTCAAATATATCATCATAAAATGTCGTCACTGCTCATCTCTTGCTTATTCCTTCTTATCTCTTGATTGTCTCTGCTCATATGTTGAACATTCTCGAATCTAGAAGAAGAATTTGATATGGAAGGGGAGCCTAATATACCACCCTGTATAACGTTGGAGAGCACATCTCAATCCAAAACATATCAGGGAGCACATCTCAACCTGAAACTACATTAGGGAGCTCAGTCTCACGGGGGAGCAAAACATATTCAACCCCATATCGAGCAATAGGTGATATAGGGGAGCACATATCAACCCATCCTTTTTACCACTGATCTTCCCAACAATTACACTCAATAGTTATGCGGTAGAAAACCTGCATCATAATCAACTTGGGTTGTACACCTCCAAGCACTCTCTCAACCCGTTGGCCAGACTTGGAGTAGTATCCCCAACAATCCAAACTTGTGGGTGTGATCCCAATTGGGGTATACTCTCCATAGACCAAAATAGGGGGAGATACTCAACTTTTCAAAACGGACAAGGATCACACACACCCTATGGGTGATAGATAAGGGAGAATCATCTACGTTCCTATTGTCTAGAGATCCCTCAACCCCATAAGACTTCCATATCAATTTCTCACCCTGGGAGCTTAGAAAAGGGGGAAGAGTTGGCTTAGTGTTCTCGATCAATCCTTCTCTCTATAGATTAGAAACATATCATCATGCTCATATTACCGACTTGAACAAATCACTAAAGAGTTCAATCATGATGTCTCAATAGCAGTAGTCTCCTATTCATATAGGACATCAAATCACATATTGTGTTAGAACAAACATATATCAAGAAAATGACACCTTATTCATTCTCCCTTTCACAGAGGCAACAACCACAATCCTAATCTTGTCTCGTACAACTACTCCAGTTGAAGATATATTGGTCCCATCTATAAACGTGGTTCTCTGCCAATCAAATCTCGTTGATTATTATCACAATGTATCCATGTCATATCCAGAACCTTCTCAAACAACTCTTCAAAGAGATTCTTCAACCTGTCTCACAACTAGTCATTTCAACAACATCTTATTCAACCTTGACCGTGCTTAAAGCTACAAACTTCTCATCCAAAAATATCATGGTAGATCACATACTAAGGAAACACCCATTTGTGCTCATCTTATCAATAATAATCCCAAACAACATCAGTACATCCATGCAATAATATATCACAGGAAGAGTATCTCAGCCCAAAAAAATTGATTGTCTCATGTAACTTTCTCGAAGGGTCTTAGCGACCATTATGGGAATTTTGAGGTCTAATATGGGCCTCCTAAGAAAAATGTACAATAAAGATAAACTTTTTAAGAACCAATAGGATTCAAGATGACGATGTCAACCATGGGGGATGATTCACCATTTTTTAAGTAAAAGGGTTAAAAGATTAAAAATAATAAAATAATAAAACTACTTTTTCAACTCGTATTTTCAACTTATCTCCCAAAGTTTTTATTCAAATTTCGAGCGGGAGTACTCGTTGGATGCAATCACGTTTTTCATGTATTTCTCATTTTTCCTGTAGTAGGACCCATCGAAAGTATGCAACATGAGTACTCCTTGGATGAGGAATTAAATTTTGTATCCAACGAGTACTCGCTCAAAATTTGAGTAAAAACTTTGGGACATAAGTTCAAAATATGAGTTGAAAAATTAGTTTTTTTCTTTTTTCCCTCTAAAATTTGATGATGTAATCAAATCTTATTTTATTATTTCCACAATTATTTTATAATTCCCTTAGGAGGCCCATTTTAGACCTCAAAATTCGTCTAATGAACTCAATGTTTATGAAGCGACTCAATCAGGTTTTTATGAAAAACACACGCACGCGCACACACACACACACATACAAGTGAGTGTTCATCAATGTTTCAATCAACTATCAGTTTCCAAGTTAGGTTCAGTAATATCTCTTCATAACTTCTTGAAATTTAATCAGAGTGTCCAAGAATTCACATTTCCACTTCCTTTAATAACTTCATGATATAAATTTTATTTTCGATACTTCAAAAATTAATTCATCATGCCATGATTCTTCATTTCAAAATTTAGAGGCCAACTCCCTCTTACTTTGATAATTAGAGGCTCATTACATGTTAAGAATAGCCTATCAACATATAAAACTAAAATAAAAGTCATACCTTGGACCAATTTTGAATTAGAGTTTTGGATTGACACATCTTCTTTGCTTTACCGGATAACTGTCAATGCCGACATACCAAACTTAGGGAGCTTGCTTCATACAAGGATTTCTGCAAACATAACATGCTCAACCTTACACAAATAAATATTGTACAATCAAATTTACCAAGACGTCTTCATCAAGATTTAGATGCCAAATCAAAATTAGTATCAAAGTCATAAAATTTTATGAGAATATCCTCATGACAAACTCTTTGGATCAAGTATGAGGTAGAGATCACATCCAAATACGAAGTTACAATAACCTTTTATTTACCAAGCATTATCTAATCAAACTTTGTCTTGCCATCCTTATGATCATAACATGAATCATTTCTATCACTCAATATGAATGCATACATCAGAGACAAGTCATATAAGTTCCATCCATTCATTGTGAGATTATTTCATATTGAATCACAATTTTTTTTACTTCAATCAAATCCAATGAAGCCAATACAAAATCAGTGCAATCATTTATCACTAAAAGTTAATATGCCCACATAGTACTATCATCAAGGCAAATCATTAGTCATTAAGTCAAATGCCTAATTTTTTATCACAATGAGTTCAATCGGTCCATATAGAAAAACATATCTATGAATCATCAAACATCGTGTCAAAAATCAAAACATTTCTCATCAATCAACCAAATCTTGTCAAACCCTCTCAATTGTTATCAAACATTATGAAGCACTATCTTTAATGGTTAAATCAAAATGACATATTGATATTAATATTCTGGTCACCTGCAAACGCAATTTTAGTCAATACATTCACATTCTTTCAAGTAAGTCAAACATTCAAACTTCCCTAATCGTAGAAATTTCTGTTGTCTGCTCCATATATGTAGGATTTTCATACTCCTGGTGCATTCCCGATTTTATGCATAAAGCTTCAGTTTTTGTGACCTACATGCATAACTGCACCCATAGGATTTCTTCCATGTGGTTGAGACACTACAACCGCACTCTTAAGCCTTCTTTCTTATGGTTGAGACACTATAACTGCACTCTTAAGCCTTCTTCCATGCGGTTGGAGCTTAGAGTAAGAGAAACCCTCTCTTTTTAGTTGTTGTAGACTAACAACATCAAATACTATTCTATTCATGTCAAAAAATCTTACTTCAAAAATAAAGAGTCTTCTATACATATAATGAAAATGATAACATATGTAGGGATTTTATGGAGAGTTTCTCCCTCTAAATAAGTAGCCACTTTAGACATCATTATTCAAAAAATCAACCTGTCTATCATAATAATGTCAAGAACTTTGTCAATTTATATAACATATATCCATCATGGTCATAGAATGTTAGCTTCAACTACTTCATCATCACATGACATCAAAATTTTATCAAGAGTTAGAATCTTGTGATTAGGGCAGTTGACAGGTTTATCATCATACTTAAAAGATCATAATCACTTCTTTATTATATTATTCAATCATCAGGACAAAGCATCCAAATTTATCACATTGTGAAATTCACTAAGCTCATCAAAATCTAAACAAGGTCAACTATAAGATCTCGAATATCAATCTTATTTTTATAATTCTATTATCATGGTTAACATGCTTGTTACAGACACTATCAATAGTATCAAGCTACCATATATAAGAATCAATGTGCTAGCCTTCTTTATAAGATCAGGAAATCCATTATGTCTAAAATGAGAGATACTTTTCCAAACATCAAATATATAAATATCTCAAAAATCAATGTTTCTAGGTAGCTTATCCATGACTTAATAGAATGTAAGGTATTTGTCCAAAACCAAGTGCACCATCTCATAATGAGTACCATGAATCGAATCTACATTCATATGTATGAGTCATTCATGAAGGATAAATCCCCATCATACCTGAGGGTTTACCTTGCCATCCAAAATTGCAATTGAAACATAACATTGAAACAATACGCCATACGTACCTTGTAGTATTCATTTACTTGTTCACCTTCTTATTTGTAGCCATAGCACTTTGTTAAATTTTCATTAGGTGCCTCTTTTCGTTCTTCAACACTAGCTCTTCTCTTTCTGCACTAGCCATCTTTTCCTGTGCCTCAGATATGGAATCAATTACATTATGACTTAGTCTGACATTAAAGGAAATTTCAGCTTAAAAGTGGCCTCCTAAGGGAAAAAAATAAAATAATTGTTAAAATAAAGAAGAAACACTACCTTTTTTTAATTGTATTTTTTTTATCTACTTATAGGTTTACTCAAATTTCAAGTGTAGAAACTCGTTGGATGTGAAATTAAACTCCACACCCAAAAAATATCCACTATGCATACTTTTGAAAAGACCCACATTGGTAAAAATTTAAGGTACATTATTGTATCTTCAAAATACCAATGTATCTTCATTTTTTACCAAATTAGGTCATCTCAAAAGTATGCATATTGAGTATTCGTTGGATGTGGAATTTAATTCCGCATCCAACGAGTGTCTACACTTTAAATTTGAGTAAACCTATAAGGAGATAAGCCAAAAATACAATTAAAAAGAATCATTTTTCTTTTCCTTCCAAAATATTTACATTTACCTCTTTTCAAATTTAAATAATTTTGATTAGTTTCAATATTATGACATGGACACTTTTAGGCTGAAATTTCCTTTAATGGGATGGAAAGGTCTATGTAAAGCACTTATATATCTCTTTTATATCAAAATTTTATGATTCTATGACCCCTGGCGTCTCAAAAAGTCCCAGAGTCGCTTATTTGAATTATATGGAGCTTGATCTAGGCACTTACATGACACCTTTACTAAATGGGAATAAGTCTCTTATGGAGATGGCTAGAGCATGGGGAGTGATCCGAATCTGAATGTTAGTTTTGCTGTGCTAATTTCATCTTCGGAATTATAAATAAGTTGTTGATCATTTGCTTCATGTGCATAGGTTTCTTGAGGTGTTTGTGAGTGTTAAAGAGGTAAATGTATTGAGTTTTATGTTAAATTCATGAGCATATTAACATTAAAACAAAATGCTAAACAACAGAAATAAAATGTACAACACACTGTCAAGTGATCCATTAACAAATTTTTTTGATGAAGGAGTTCACCCCTCCTGGGCTACATCTCCTTGGTCTAGATTCCATGGCTTGGGCCTCAGTATTAGCTCAAAATGGAAAAAGTGTTGTTTAGAATCCTCTACTGCTCTTGAAGCCTACTCCAACATGCTCAAAATATCCAAATATGCTAGGATAGACTCTTTTTAAGCCTAATTTGGTCAAATTTTGCAAAAGTTATGGCACAAATAGTTTGGCTTAGGAAATCTCCTCCAAAACTAGAGAGAACTCCAGTTAATCCTACTAATTTTGGAGTCCCACTGAAAATGGAAGACTCCGCCAACTCCACCGCTGAATTAAGAGCAAATTAATTAATGTAAGTGGGAGTTTAATTAGTTGATAAGATATGGGTTAGCGATAAACACGCTCTTAACCAAATCTGTATTAATATGGATAAGCGCATATTAAACATTGGTTAGGGTTAATAAAACCCACATTATGGTTTAAATTCCGCACTTAGTTGTTGGCCCCGCTGGTGTTCACGATGCGTGGTTTCATGGATTGAGGGTTGGCCCTCTTTACCCCTGCCGCAAACCTTGTATTAAAACAAATACAATAAAACATCATACATTGTTAAGAAATTTTGTGCGGTCTATTGGTATGACATGTGGTTTGTGTGGGGGAGGTCACGGGGTCGACCTCGACCTCCACCCTCTCGCCAATAAATTTTGCCACTTAAAATATAAAATTCGACCTTTGAACTTAACCCAAAATTTTGGCCTTTGAGAGAGGGGGGTTGGCGGCCTCTGAGCTTGCCACATGTCGTCTTCCCATTGGCTCATCCCACAACCAATAAAAACATGACAAATCACCCAACTCAACCACCAACCATGAAGTGACACTTATCATAGTTTCATTGGGAAAATTGAAGGAATATTCTAAGAATATTTTTTTTTTTTGATTAGGCTGCCATGTCATCATTCTGCCATTTCTTCAAAAATTTTAGCTGTTTAGGAAAACGAACAATAGGCTCTATCTTCCTCATACGGAGTCGAGTTTCAATGAAGCAAATTGCACAAGATTCCTGGCGATGAGCACTTCACGGTCGTTCAGGTTCCAATAAATTTCGAGCACATCCATTTTTGAGCTCAACAATGAGCACCTAATCATTCCTCCCCACTAAAAGCCTTTTGGAACCCAAAATCTCTTTTATTAATGAAAATGTGGATGAGGGTACAGTTCCCTCATCCTTCCAGCCTTAATCCACTGAAATTTTTCCATTTTCGTCAATTTCAGCATTTCACAAAAACTAATCTTTTTCCGTGACTCTTGAGACCCTCTCTTGCTGTTGTAGACACCGTCATGCTGCGATTTCCCTGAATTTGCAGAGCATCAAGCTGTCCTTGCAGAAACAAACTTGTTCCCACCTTGGTCATCAATCAAAGGAAACCTGAAAATTGTCTCACCTCAAACACTGTCGTCATGGTGATTCTTAGCTGGGTCTTGCTTTGTACTTGCGTCGACTTTTGGCCAAGTGTTTTTGCCATTGCAATGTACCTTTTTGAAACAAAAAAAAGCACTTTTGGAACCTATTCCTTCTTTGTCAAATTTCTTTGGTGCTTTCTCTTTGACCTTTTCTCTCTCTTGCACCAGCATCTTGTTTCCAACACTGCTCCACACTGATGTTGATTGCTGAAAATATTTCACATCTATGTTACCTCATTTCAAAGGCAACATGTTAGAGTCTTGAAATATCTTATTACAAGCGTAAGAAAATTCAATGAAATCAACTTGTTCATTTGATGCATCATTTTGAAAGGTTTCATTCAAAACATCTCTATGCTTGATAATTAACAAAGTCAAATTTTGACTTGCATTCACTATTATCTTCATTTCTCTTGCATGCATAAGAGACAAACTTATCTTCTTCTTATGCACTATAACTATGTACTCAATTCCATCCTTAAACAAGTGATACTTATTCTCATGGTGATAAAATACCGCTTTCCTATCATAAAGATAAGGAATTCCCAAAACAATTCCTGAAATATCAAGCGGAACTACATCAAGTTCAACTTCGTCAAGAAAGTCTGAATGGATTGCAAACCTTAGGATGCACTTCCTTGTTACCTGCAACTTTTCATTCTTGCATATCCACCCTAAAGGATAATGTCTTGGATGTATAACAGTTTCAAGGTTTAGCTCCTTAACTAAGCCTTTGGAAATCAAATTAGTTTGAGAACTGCTATCAAATAGTGTGTCTATCCTGCTATGTTTAGAAATGACTCTAATATGAAAGAGTTCATTTCTTGTATCTTTATCTTGAGTTACATTGGAACAACGTGAAGAACTAGTGTTTTCTATGTTCTTACCTTTCAAACCCATTGACGTAATCTTGGTTTCATCTCTTGAATCTGAAACTAAGTCATGTTCAATGATTGCAACAATTTTCCCCTTCTCTTTGGCTTTAAGTTTGTTTGGCTTCAACTCTAGATGAAGTTGCCAACAATGGTCTTCATCATTGCCATTCTTCGAACAATGTTTACATGTGAGTTTATCTTTCTCTTTTTTGATAGAGCTATTTCTCTTTCCTCTTCCATTAAAATTCTCCCTTCCTTTACCCTCATACTCAAAGAAACTATCACTTTTCTCATCTACTTTGTTTCCCTCTTGCTTCTAGATGTGTAGCTTGAACACAAACCTCATCTAAGTTTGTGGGATTGAACACGAGAATAGTATGTATAAGGTAACTATGCAAACCCCCAATATATGTTAACAAATTTTCTTGAGAATACAATTTGACACCCAAAATAAGAGCTCTTCTCCTAAATTCATGAGTATAATATTGTACACTTTGCCCTTTCAATTGTCTAAAATTCTTCCAGTTCATAATGGCTTTTTGCATGTAAGTTGGAGGATAGAATTTACTTTTAATGGCAACAATAAAATTTGACCAAGACATTGAGATATTACTGTGGTTTTTAATGTCTTCTTGAGTCCTTTCTTCCCACCATACAAGTGTTGATCCCTCCATCCTCAAGGAATCTAATTGAATCTTTATGTCATCTTCTTGAAGGTTATGAATTCTGCAATAAACCTTCAATTGACGAATCCAATTATCCAACTTATCTCATTCACTTTGCCATTATACATTGGAAGCTTAAATTTGACATCAAGTTTGAGTAAGGGAGTTTTTCCTTTTGGGGATTTTGAGTGAGTATGGGTGGTTTTGGCTGTGGAAGTGGAAGATGATGTTAATGGTGATGATGAGGATGATGATGATGATGATGGTGGAGATGGAGGAGGATTTTCTCCACTTCCCTTTGAATTCTTCTCTTCATCATTTTTGTCTCTTGAGGTTCCCTCTCCATGTGGAGACTTAGAATTCCCTTCAACCATCCTGGTGCTCCTATATTCAAAGAGGACCCTAACCCTTTCAGTTAGGTCATAGAAAACCTTCTTTTATAATTCCTCTTCTAAAAGACCTTCATTCTCGCCTACACCTGACATGATGGCTATGGATTCAAGCTCAACTGCTGGTGCAACTTGTACCTCCTCAATCTCATATAGAGATAAAAATTGAGGTGCTTCAAGTGTAGCTGGCAGTGAAACTTTGGGTGGATTTGGTGCTCTTGTGGATCTCCCTCTTCTAGTTCTAACCTTAGGACTAGCAACCAACAATTTCCCTTCTCCTCTCTGCAACTTTAACCTTGTAAGCATCAAAACCCTACTTGCACAAAACTCAAGAAAATATCAAGCAAATAACCTTTGCTTCTATACCACCTTGATCTAAATATGAATGTTAATCGCATTGTGCTAATTTCATCTTCAAAATTATAAATAAGTTGTTGATCATTTGTTTCATGTGCATAGGTTTCTTGAGGTGTTTGTGAGTGTTAAACATGTAAATGTATTGGGTTTTATGTTAGATTAATGAGCATATTAACATTAAAACATAATGCTAAAAAACAACAATAAAATGTACAACAAACCATCAAATGATGAATTAACATTGTGTTTTGAAGAATGAGTTCACTAGGGAAAATTTTAAGGATGGACATTTATCTTAAAGTTTAAAAACTTATCGAATCTTAGTAGTCCCCAATATGTAAATTGTAAATTTTTTTATGTTATTTTTGTAAAAATATTTAGTTTTCTAATCATTTGATATTAGTATATATCGAATTTTGCAATTTTTAGGGTAAAATATTTTTATACTATAAAATTTGGGCGAATCAATTTAAAAAAAAATGGAAATTGGTGAATCTTTTTTTTGGAAAAAGCATGGAAAATTAGCCCACCTACGATTATTAGCCCCTAAAAAATTCAATGGAGTTCACCCCTCCTGGACTACATCTCGTTGGTCCAACTTCGATGGCTTGGGCCTCTGTATTAGCTCAAAATGGAAAAAAAAAGTGTCAATTATAATCCTCTATTGCTCCTGAAACCTGCTCCAACTTGCTCAGAATATCCAAATCTGCTAGGATAGACTCTTTCTAAGCCTAATTTGGTCGAATTTTGCAGAAGTTATGGCACAATCAGTTTGGCCTAGGAAAGCTCCTCCAAAACTGGAGAGAACTCTAGTTAATCCCGCTAATTTTGGAGTCCCGCCGAAAATGGCGAACTTCGTCAACTCCATCGCTGAATTAAGAGTAGATTAAATAATGTAAATGGGAGTTTAATTAATTGATAAGATATGGTTTAGCGCTAAACGATCTCTTAACCAAATACACATTAATATGGATAAGCACATATTAAACATTGTTTAGGGTTAATAAAACCCGTATTATGGTTTAAATTCTGCACTTAGTTGTTGGCCCTGCCGACAGTCATGGTGCGTGGTCCCGTGAATCGAGGGTTGGCCCTCTTTACCCACGCCCTTCCACCAATAAATTTTTCCACATACAATATAAATTCTACCTTTGAACTAAACCAAAAATTTTCGCCTTTGATGGGGGGGGGGCATGTGGCGGCCTCCGGGCTTGCCAAGTGTCCTCTTCCCACTAGACCATCCCACAACCAATAAAAACATGAAAAAATAGCCAACTCAGCCTCTAGCCACAAAGTGACCCTTGTCATAGTGTCATTGGGAAAATTGAGGGATTATTATTTTTTGCTAACTAGGTTGCCATGTCATCATTTTGTCATTTCTGGAAAAAATTTAGTTGTTTAGGAAAACAGACAACAGGCTCTATCTTCCTCATACAGAGTCAGTTTTCGATGAAACGAGTTGTGTTGGATTCCTGGTGATGAGCACTTCGCAGTTGTTTAGGATCTGATCAATTTTGAGCACTTCCACTTTTGAGCTAAAACACTTAGCACTTGATCAGAGAGAAATGTATTTTTTTGGGAATTTTGAATGGTTGGTTGAGTTGAAAAGAAGGATTCATCCAGATAATGTGTTCATCAATCTACAAAGTATCACACATAAAATTCATTGAATATTATTCTACGTCCTCTGTATGTATGATATTTGATTTCTTTGTACAAACCTAGGGCAAAACCTGAAGCTGATTCAGGAAAGGAAAACATAAACCATGTCATCCAGGCATGGGCTATGCTATTATAATTCTCAAAAATACCGATATCAATAAATTAGGCTAGTGAATGTTACATGACTGGTTTGGTATGAGTGTTTTAATTTTGGATATATCATGTTTTGTTCCTTATAAATATAAAAATAATTGTGATTAGTGATTTTGATTTGTTTGTTATTTTAATTAAAAAATTAAACATTTGATAATATTTAATACGTGATGATGTGGTAAAATTTACAAAAATAATTATTCTCGATAGAATTTTATTGCTGAAGTTCTAGCATTAATCGTTGACAGCCCGCTCATATTCAAGTGAATTCCAATAGTGTCACCTTATTACTCTCCCCACTTATGAAGTCAAATGACGCTAAGGAATCTCAAATATGTAAAGCTGAGCAACTTAATACTCCAACCTCCTGCATGGCTATAAGCAATGACAGTTTCCTAATGCTTGATTCAAACCCCATTCAATTTTCTTCGATGGATATCAGTAGCTTGAACCCATCGTTATCTTCGAATGTAACTTTTGAGTTCTTGTCTCTTCTTGATTCCACTTCAAAGAATTCGGTGAATGCGGGCATGGCTTTGAGTGTCGCGATGCCTCTGCAACCATAGTTTGTTCAACATAATGATATTCTTATGCCTACCGATTTGAATCCCATTCCATCATCTTTCTTGGATCGTGGTAGCTTTAACCCATCGTTATCTTCTAATGTAACTTATGAGTTCTCGTCTCTTCTTGAATCCACTTCAAAGAATTCAGTGAATGTGGTCATGGCATCGAGTTACACGATACCTCCTCAGCCATAGGTTGTTCAACATAATAGGGTATTCAACATAATCATATTCTTATGCCTTCTGATGAATGGTCTGGAAATGGCACACCAAGTGCTCAAATTTCTCGACAGACATTCAAAAGTTCTTCCCCTAATCAGTGCCAAATTTTTGTTAGCCATGTACAACTCTTGCAGGCCGGTAACATGGGGAATATTAGAATCCAACAATATGATAAGCACCTATGGGGTGGTTCCCAAAATGTTCTTGAAATATTTGGGATGCCACAACAGACTAATCGATACGTGATGTCTCAAGGAGGGAATTATCATGTATGAATTATCTCAAGGAAGGAATTATCACTTTGTGGGAAACAACAAGGCTTCCAACCAAAATTGAGGAAGCCAAATGTTTTTAGTAAGCAATCTGGCTAGGTACTACTAGGTGTTTCTCAACAAGTTGGCTTTCAAAATTAGGCTCAGTTTACTAATGGAAAAGTAAATTACTTACAACAATAATGAATTTCTCATGGAGGTATTGCCTCAGATATATCTTCACAGGAAGCAGCTTCCTAGAAAGTACCAACGAAGGTATTGTTTTGGATATTAGCTCAAAATTGGGTATTGATAATATTGAAGGTTATTCGAAGAAATCTGAGGGTTGTTTTGATAACTGGTCTTTGTGTAAGCCAGAGAAATATTTTGAATCACTTCTAGGGTGCTTGTTTCTACCCACTAATGTGCCTCAACCTTGTTCACTTGGGATCTATCGAGAAAGCGATAATTCACGTAGTAATCCGCTCAAGTGCGGTTAAAACCTTTAGTTTTTCACGGAGCGTTTGAGCTTCAAAAGCTTAGAGGATATTTTGAAGCCCAAACTTTCCACGCAAAACTAAAGGTTGTAACTGCACTTGAGCGGATTTCTGCGTGAATTTCGTTGCTCGATAGATCCCAAGTGAACAAGGCTGAAGTGCATTAGCGGGTAGCAACAAGCACCCTAGAAGCGATTCGAAAGATTTCTCTGGATGACATAAAGACCAGCTATTGACACAATCCTCATATTTCTTCGAAAAACCTTCAATATTATCAATACCCAATTTTCAGCTAATCTCCAAAACAATCCCTTCACTGGTACTTTCTAGGAAGCTGCTTCCTTTGAAGATATATCTGAGGCATTACCTCCATGAGAAAGTCATTATTTTTGTTAGTAATTTACTTGTCCATTAGTAAACTGAGCCTAATTTTGAAATCCAACTTGTTGAGAAACACCAAGTAGTACCTAGCCATATTTATTGTTAAAAACATTTGGCTTCCTCTATTCTGGTTGGAAGCCTTGTTGTTTCCCACATAGCGCCGACTGATAATTCCTTCCTTGAGACATCACGTCTCGATTAGTGTGGCATCCCAAATATTTCATGAGCATTTTGGGAACCACCACATAGGTGCTTATCAAATTGTTGGATTCTTCTATTCTCCATGTTACTGGCCTGCAAGAGTTGTACATGGCTAACAAAACTTTGGCACTATTTAGGGGAATACATTTGGAATGCCTGTCGATAACTTTGAGCACTTGGCGTGGTATTTCTAGACCACTCATCGGAAGGCATCATAATATGATTATGTTGAATAAACTATTATGTTGAGCAACCTATGGCTGATGAGGCATCATGACACTCGATGTTATTCCCACATTCACCAAATTCTGTGAAGTGGATTCAAGAAGAGACGAGAACTCAGAAGTTACATTCGAAGATAACTATGGGTTAAAGCTACCGCGATCCAGCAAAGACAATGGAATGGGATTCGAATCGGTAGACATCAGAATATCATTATGTTGAACAACCTATTATTTTTAAAAAACTATGGCTGGGGAGGCATCGCGACACTCAAATCCATGCCCGCAGTCACTGAATTCTGTGAAGTGGAATCAACAAGAGATGAGAACTCAGAAGTTACATTCGAAGATAACGATGGGTTCAAGCTACTAAGATCCATCGAAGACTATTGAATGGGGTTTGAATCAAGCATCAAGAAACTATCATTACTTATAGCCATCTGGGGTTGAATTGTAGGATTGCTCCGAAGCTTCCGTTTGAATCCATAAACATCGTTTGACTTGATAAATTGGGGAGAAGTAATGGGTGACACTATTGAGATTTTCTTGAAGACGACGGATCTCAACAGTGTCACCAATAAGAACTTCAACAATAAAATTCCTATCCGTTTAATTATTTTTAATAAAATTTTACCACATCATCATAACTATTGAAATACTATCAAATGTTTAATTTTTTAATTAAAATAACAAAAAAATCAAACTCACTAATGATAATTATTATTATATTTATAAGGAAAAACACATGATATATCCAAAAGTAAAATGCTCATACCAAACCCATCATGTAACATTCACTTAGCCAAATTTATTGTCATCGGTATTTTTGAGAATTATAATAGCATAGCCCATGCCCAGTCAGCAAAAAAGAATATTTTAAAATAGTATTCATTTCTTCCAAATAATAAATATTCAAAAAAAAGTATTTAACTAAATTATGTGTTTTTAAGATAGCCTTCTCAAGCTGAAGTTGAACTATGTAAGTATGTTTAAATATATAATGCTTTGGTAGACACATTTTGACTTTTTTTGGCTCGCTACTTGTCTTTGACTTAGAAGTCTCACAAAACTATGGACTTGGGAAATTATTCCAATAAATAGCTAGAAAAACAGTAAATGATTCCAAAAAGGAGCTTCAAATCAAGATAATGCTTCACAATTTTCCTCAGAAAATTTAAACTAAGAATAAGGCCAAAACATTTGACCAACACTCTTACAAATTGAGTGGTAAAAAAATTATTCTTCCCTATAGATTGTGGTTGAAAATCAACATATTCCAGTTTAAATTTTCTTCAAAATTCATATAGTGAAAATGTTCGAATATGAGAGAGATGTCGCATGACGAGGAAAAATATTTTGGATAGATTTTAGGGGCAAAATATTCTGGATATTGTGGGAGGTAGAATCCAATTTTTTCCAAATTAATTTGGGGCTTAAGATATTTGAAAATTGGATTTTAGATTCTATAATTTTTACCAAACATGAAGTACATCATTAAGAAATTCCCTCCTTCCCTATTGACCTCAAATGATTTCTAGGAAAACACAATTCACTAGAGGGTCAAGGCTTATAAGTGCTGGGGTTGGGTGGGGGATGTTGGGGAGTAATTTAACTTTGCAACTTACGGTAATCTCTTACAAAATATGAATTTATAAGTCTATTTTTCAATAAACTAGATATAAGTCAGATACCCATTTCAATGATTAAATGAATTTTTGAAATTTAATCTTTACTTTTTAAGATGGGATGTTTTAGTTGTACTTTTGGAATTTCTAATCCTTAAACTCTAAAAATATATTTTCTAATTCATTTGACTTAGTTTTTCTATATACCTTTTTCGCTGATCAAATTTATATTCCAAAATTTGTGATACCTTTTTAGTACATATTTGGAAGTTGTTTCTCACATGACTATTTCATTTCCATGTCTTACCATCTCACTCCACTCATTCCTTTTTAGTAGGACATTATTATTTTGTATCGTGCCACAAACTATTGATTATTTTTTTATTATACCATGGTTTGTTATATATGTGTCACAACAACACTATCGGTGGTTTCATTCTCTTTATATGTTATTTTTAAAAGAACATGCTCAATATATGTGTCATTTTAAAATGATAACATTGTGTGGTGTAAGATTTCGTGTGTGGATAAAACTTATCGAGAGATGGTGTAGTGATGAAAGGTCAAGAGAAAATTTTCAATATGCATGTGTATGTTCAAGTGATATCATTATGTGGTGTAAGTTGACAAATATTAGGAGCCATGCTCTCCTACTTGTTGACCAAGGTTATCGTAGATAGAGTGTTGCACTTTGTATTCTAAATATTGACAATTCAATGAAATCAACTTGTTCATTCGATGCATCTTTTTGAAAGGTCTCATTCAAAACATCACTATTCTTGAACATTAACAAAGCCAAATTTTGAGTTGTATTCACTATTCTCTTCATTTGGGCCTGCATGTATAAGAGACAAACTTCTCTTATTTTTATGTGCTATAACTATGTACTCAATTCCATCCTTGAACAAGTGATAATTATTCTCGTGGCGATGAAATATTTCCATCCTATCATAAAGATAAGGACTTCCCAAAACAATACCTGAAATCTCAAGTGGCACTACGCCAAGTTTAACTTCGACAATAAAGTTTGAATTGATTGCAAACGTTAGGATGCACTTCCTTGTTACCTGCAAGTTTGAATTCTTGCATATCCACCCTAAAGGATAAGGTCTCGGATGTATAACGGTTTCAAGGTTTAGCTCCTTAACTAAGTCTTCGGAAATCAAATTAGCTTGAGAACCGCTATCAAATATTGTGTCTATATTGGTATGTTTAGAAATGACTATAATATGAAAGAGTTCAATTCTTGCATCTTCATCTTGAGTTACATTGGAACAACGCGAAGAACTAGTGTTTTCTATGTTCTTACCTTTCAAACCCATTGATGTAATATTGGTTTCATCTCCCGAATCCGAACCTAAGTCATGTTCAATGATTGCAACAATTTTCTCCTTCCCTTTGGCTTTAAGTTTTTTTTGGCTTCAACTCTAGATGTGAGTTTATCTTTCTCTTTATTGATAGAGCTATTTCTCTTCCCTCTTCCATTAAAATTCCCCTTTCCTTTTTCCCCCCATACTCAAGGAAACTATCACTTTTCTCATCTACACTTTGTTTCCCTCTTGCTTCTAGATGTGTAGCTTGAACGCAAACCTCATCTAAGTTTGTGGGATTGAACACGAGAATAGTATTTCTAAGGTAACTTTGAAAACCCCCAATATACTTTAAAATTTTTTTCTTGAGAATAAAAAATTGACACCAAAAAATAAGAGCGCTTCTCCTAAATTCATGAGTATAATATTGCACACTTTTCCCTTTCAATTATCTAAAATTTTCCCGAGTCCATAATGGCTTTTTGCATGTAAGTTAGAGGATAGAATTTCCTATTAATGGCAACAATAAAATTTTACCAAGACATTGAGATATTACCGTGGTTTTTAATCTCTTCTTGAGTCCTTGCTTCCCACCATACAAGTGTTGATCCCTCCATCATCAAGGAATCCAATTGAATCTTTATGTCATCTTCTTGAAGGTTCTGAATTTTGCAATAAACCTCCAATTGACGAATCCAATTATCCAACTTCTTTGCATTCACTTCACCATTATACATTGGAAGCTTAAATTTGACATCAATTTTGAGTAAGGGAGTTTTTTTCTTTTGGGGATTTTGAGTGAGTAAGGGTGGTTTTGGGTCTGTGGAAGTGGATGGTGTTGATGGTGATGATGATGGTGGAGATGGAGGAGGCTTTTCTCCACTGCCCTTTGAATTCTTCTCTTGATCCATTTTTTTCTCCTCGAAGTTTCGTCTCCATGTGGAGACTTAGAATTCCCTTCAACCATATTGGTTCTCCTCTATTCAAAGAGGATCATAACCCTTCCAGATTAGGTCATAAAAGCCTTGTTTCATGCTTCCTCTTCCGAAATACCTTTAGTCACACCTACACTGACTTCGATGGCTATGGATTCAAGCTGGTGCAACTTGTACCTCCTCAATCTCGGATAGAGATAAATATTGAGGTGCTTCAAGTGCGAGTTGAGAGTGAAACTTTGGGTGGATGTGGTGGCCTTGTGGCTCTCCTTCTTCCCGGTCCTAACCTCAAGACTAGCAACCAACAATTTCCCTTCTCCTCCGTGCAACTTTAACCTTGTAAGCATCACAAATTTGCAACCTTAAAATCCTACTTACACAAAACTCAAGAAAATATCAAGCAAATAACCTTTGCTGCGATACCACCTTGATCTAAATACGAATGTTAGTTTCGTTGTGCTAATTTCATCTTCAGAATTATAAATAAGTTGTTGATCATTTGCTTCATGTGCATAGGTTTCTTGAGGTGTTTGTGAGTGTTTAACATGTAAATGTATTGAGTTTTATGTTAGATTCATGAGCATATTAACATTAAAACAAAATGCTGAAAAAACAACAATAAAATGTACAACAAGCCATCAAATGATGCATTAACACTCGTGTTTTGAAGAATGAGTTCACCCCTCCTGGTCTACATCTCCTTGGTCCAACTTCCATGGCTTGGGCCTCTGTATTAGCTCAAAATGGGAAAAAAGTATCAATTACAATCCTCTATTGCTCCCGAAACCTCGCTCCAACATGCTCAAAATATCCAAATCTACTAGGATATACTCTTTTCCGAGCCTAATTTGGTCAAATTTTGCGGAAATTTATGGCACAATCGGTTTGGCCTAAGAAATCTCCTCAAAGCGGAGAGAACTCCCGTTAATCCCGCTAATTTTGGAGTCCCGCAAAAAATGGCGAACTTCGCCAACTCCACTGCCGAATTAAGAGCAGATTAAATAATGTAAGTGGGAGTTTAAGTAGTTGATAAGATATGGTTTAGCGCTAAAGGCGCTCTTAACCAAATCCACATTAATATGGATAAGCACATATTAAACATTGGTTAGGGTTAATAAAACCCGCATTATGGTTTAAATTACGCACTTAGTTGTTGGCCCTACCGACAATCACGGTGTGTGGTCCCGTGGACCGAGGAGTCGGCCCCTCTTTACCCGCGCCGCAAACCTTGTATTAAAACAAATACAATCAAACAACATACATTGTCAAGAACTTCGAGCGCGATTTATTGGTATGACATGTGGTTTATGCGGGGGAGGTTGCGAGGTCGACCCGACTTGCTCGCTTCCACCAATAAATTTTTTCCACATACAATATAAATTCGACCTTTGAACTAAACCAAAATTTGGGCCTTTGGGCACGTGGCGGCCTTCGGGCATGCCACGTGCCTTCTTACCACCGGCTCATCCCACAACCAATAAAAATGTGAAAAAAATTCCCAACTCGGACACCAACCACGAAGTGATACTTGTCATAGTGTCATTGGGAAAATTGAGGGAATATTATTTTTTTTCTCGACTAGGTTACCATTTCATCATTGTATCATTTCAACAAAAAATTTCGTTGTTTAGGAAAACAGGACAACAAGCTCTATTTTCCTCATACGAGTCAATTTTCGATGAAACGAATTCCATTGGATTCTTGGCGACGAGTAGTTTGTGGTTGTTTAGGATCTTATCGATTCCGAGCACTTCCATTTTTTAGCTTAACACTTAGCACTCGATCGGGGAGAAAAGTATTTTTTTTGGGAATTTTGAATGGTTGGTTGAGTTGAAAAGAAGGATTGATCCAGATAATGTTTTCTTCAATCTACAAAGTATCCCACATAAAATTCATCCAAAATTATTCTACTTCCTCTCGTATGTATGATATTTTCTTTCTTTGTACAAACCTAGGGCAAAACCCGAAGTTGATTCGAGGGAAGGGACAACACAAATCATGTCATCCGAGTCATGGGCTACGCTATTATAATCCTCAAAAATACCAATGTCAATAAATTTGGCTATGTGAATGTTACATGACTAATTTGGTATGAGCGTTCTAATTTTGGATATATTATGTATTGTTCCTTATAAATATAAAATTAATTGTGATTAGTGATTTTGATTTGTTTTTTTATTTTAATTAAAAAAAAGTAAACATTTGATAATATTTTAATAGTTATGATGATGTGGTAAAATTTTATTAAAAATAATTATGCCGATAGGAATTTTATTATTGAAGTTCTTGTTGGTGACACTATTGAGATTCGTCATCTTTAAGCGAATCTCAACGGTGTCACCCATTACTTCTCCCCAATCTATGAAGTAAAATGACGTTTATGAAGTCAAATGGGAGCTTCGGAGCAATCCTACAATTCAACCTTGGATGCCTAAAGCAATAACGAGTTTCTGATGCTTGATTCAAACCCCATTCAATCGTCTTCGATGGATCTCGGTAGCTTGAGCCCATCGTTATTATCGAATGTAACTTCTAATTTCTTGTCTCTTCTTAATTCCACTTCACGGAATTCGGTGAATGCGGGCATGGTTTTGAGTGTCGTGATGCCTCCCTAGCCATAGTTTGTTCAACATAATAGGTTTTTCAACATAATGATATTCTTATCCATGCCGATTTGAATCCCATTCCGTTGTCTTTCTTGGATTGTGGTAGCTTTAACCCATCGTTATCTTCGAATGTAACTTCGAGTTCTCGTCTCTTCTTGAATCCACTTCACAAAATTCGGTGAATGTGGTCATGGCATCGAGTTTCGCGATGCCTCCTCGGCCCATAAATTGTTCAACATAATAGGTTATTCAAACATAATGATATTCCTATGCCTTTCGATGAATGGTCGGGGAAATGGCATGCCAAGTGCTCAAAGTTATCGATAAGCATTCCAAATTTCTTCCCCTAATCGGTGCCAAAGTTTTGTTAGCCATGTACAACTCTTGTAGGCCGGTAACATGGAGAATATTAGAATCCAACAACATGATAAGCACCTATGGGGTGGTTCCCAAAATGCTCCTGAAATATTTGGGATGCCACAATGGACTAATCGATATGTGATGTCTCAAGGAAGGAATTATCGGTCGACACTATGTGGGAAACAACAAGGCTTTCAACTAGAATTTAGGAAGCCAAATTTTTTTTAGCAAGCAAACCGGTTAGGTACTACTAGGTGTTTCTTAACAAGTTGGCTTTCAAAATTAGGCTCGGTTTACTAATGGACAAGTAAATTACTTACAACAACGATGACTTTCTCATGGAGGTATTTCCTCGGATATATCTTCACGAGAAGCGACTTGCCATAAAGTACCGGCGAAGGTATTTTTTTTGGAGATTAGCTCAAAATTGGGTATTGATAATATTGAAGGTTGTTCGAAGAAATTTGAGGATTGTGTCGATAAGCTGGTCTTTATGTAAGCCGAGAGAAATCTTTCGAATCACTTCTAGGGTGCTTGTTGTTACCAACTAATGCGCCTCGACCTTGATCACTTGGGATCTATCGAGAAAGCGATAATTCATGCGGTAATACGCTTAATTGTGATTACAACCTTTAGTTTTGCACGAAGAGTTTGGGCTTCAAAAGCTTATAGGATATTTTTGAAGCCCAAACTCTCCGTGCAAAACTAAAGGTTGTAACTACACTTGAGCGGATTCATTGCGTGAATTCGGCTTGCTCGATAGATCCCAAGTGAAGAAGGTTGAGGCACATTATCGGGTAGCAACAAGCATCGATCATGTAACATTCACTTTGCTAAGTGTTAAGCTCAAAAAATGGAAGTGCTCGAAATTGATCGAAACTTGAACGACCACGAAGTTCTCGTCGCCGGGGAATGCGGCGCAATTCGTTTCATTGAAAACGCGACTCCGTATGAGGAAGATAAAGCTTACTTGTCCGTTTTCCTAAACAACTATTTTTTTTGCGCAAATGACGAGAATGATGACATGGCAGACCCTAGTCAACAAAAAAAGAATATTTTAAAATAGTATTCATTTCTTACCAATAATAAATATTCAAAAACAAGTATTTAACTAAATTATTTGTTTTTTAAGATAACCTTCTCAAGCTAAATTTGAACTATGTAAGTATGCTTAGATATCTAATGTTTTGGTAGACACATTTTGAATTTTTTTTGGCTCGCTTTGTTTGTCTTTGACTTAGAAGCCTCACAAAAATATGGACTTGGGAAATTATTCCGGTAAATAGCTATCAAAATAGTAAATGATTCCAAAAAAGGAACTTCAAATCAAGATAATGCTTCACAATTTTCCTTAGAAAATTTAAACTAAGAATAAAGCCAAAGCATTTGACCAACACTCTTACAAATTGAGTGGTAAAAAAAATTATTCTTCCCTCTAGATTGTGGTTGAAAATCATCATATTCTAGTTTAAAATTTCTTCAAAATTCATATAGTGAAAGTGTTCGAATATGAGAGAGATGTCGCATGATGAGGCGAAATATTCCGGATACATTTTAGGAAACTTAAAAGACAAGTTTTATAATAGTGGTGAGCAATTTAACCAACCGTGGGAGGTAGAATCCAAATTTTTCCAAATTAATTTGGGGCTTAAGATCTTTGAAAATTGGATTTAGATTCTAGAATATTTACCAAACATGAATTACATCATTAAGAAATTCCATCCTTCCCTATTGACCTCAAATGACTTCTAGGAAAACACAATTCACCGAGAGGGCCAAGGCTTATAAGTGCGGGGGTTGGGTGGGGGGATGTTGGGGAGTAATTTAGCTTTTCAACTTACGGTAATCTCTTACAAAATATGAATTTAAAAGTATATTTTTTCAATAAACTATATATGTTTTTCGTATACCCTTTTCAATGATTAAATGAATATTTTAAAATTTGACCCGAGCTTAAGATGGATGTTTTGAAGTTGTACTTTTGGAATTTCTCATCCTTAAACTCTAAAATACATTTTCAATTCATTTGACTTAGGTTTTCTATATACCTTTTTTCGGTGATCAAATTTATATTCCAAAATTTGTGCTACCTTTAGTACGAGATATTTGGAAGTTGCTTCTTACATCTCTAGCTTCATTGCCATATCTTACCATCTCACTCACTCATTCCTTTTTAGTAGGACATTATTATTACTCGTATCGGAGATGGTGTAGTGATGAAAGGTCAAGAGAAAATGTTCAATATGCATGTGTATGTTCAAGTTATAGCATTATGTGGTGTAAGTTGACAAATATTAGGAGCCATGCACTCCTACTTGTTGACCAAGCTTATCATAAATAGAGTGTTGTACTTTGTATTCTAAATATTGAAAACTTGATGAAGGATTGAATAACATAGAGATGAAAATAAATGCTTTGTTGTGATTGGAACTTTACAATTTTCTATATATGTAGCTATGGTTTAATGTAGAGCTCGTTCGTGAAGTGACTTTGCTATAAATGTATCTATGGTTTAATGTAGAGCTAGCTTTGGTTTGTGAAGCGCCTTTTGGAAGAGAATGATGTTGGAACATAGAACAAGAGTTGTTATCAATGTGGCTAGATTGGCCAAGTAGCCAAGGAAATAATATGTATCTATTTGGCGTTGATTTTCCCAATAAAGGGTTTCGAGAATAAATATTGCATTTACTATTTTTGTTATTTGTATATATTAGGCCTTGATTTCCCCAATAAAGAGTATCAAGAGTAAATATTGGATCTCCTATGTTTTTTTGTTTTTTTAAGAGAGTAAATATTTATTTATTTAAACTAGTCAAGGTAATGTGTTTCTAATTTTTATTTTGGTGATAAAAATCTGATATATTGTAGATTCTATAATGCACTTTTATCCACTTGGAAAGCTCTACTTTACCAAGACTTTAGCCTCTTAATTCCTCATGCCTTCTACGTTTACATCTTCGTTTCCTTCAATGCTACCTCTGTTTCATTCTACATTCATCTACGAGTTCACTTCTATCGGCATGTCTTTGCACTCTTTTGATGCAAATGTTAGTATAAACTTTATTATCATATTATGGGTTTGATTAAATATATTTTATTAAATTAATTTCCTTATTTTTAAAAAAAGGAAGGATTATGATAAGTAACCAGCTAATTCAGAGTCTAACTTATAACAAGGACATGATTAAAGCAAAATATTTTCACATATAAAAATGTCTAAATGAGAGTAGGGAAAATCTAGTTTCTAATGTTTCCCCTTCTAAGAAAAAACCATAATGCTAGAACGGATGCTCCACCACTTTTTAATCCCTCATAATGACCGCGACTCCAACAAGTGCTCCGCACCATATTTTGAGTTAAAATCATTGGATAAAACATAACATTAATTTTGTAAATGAACATTATGCTCTAATATTTAATAAATAAAACCATAATGCCATATCCATCACTTCAACACATTATAATCCCTCAAAATAAATGTGCCCATTGAGATTCCAACAATTTCAATGTGTCTCGTTGAGCCAAATTATCTATGTGAGGGTTTCGGAACATAAAGCTTTAATTGATTAAAGAATTTTTTCCATTTGATTTGTGTAATTTCTTTGGGAAATTTGTTTGGATACAAGACACCGGGCGTGAACCGTGTAGCCAAAATGGTTATAAAATTCTTGCAAGATGGGTTACGCAGACAAGAATACTCCACATCTTTTATTTTTTGGCGACATCCGAGAATTTTTTATGACCATATGACGAAAATGTACAACGCCTATTATGAATTTAATTTTTACTCTATTGCATATCTTACCATATAGAATTATGGTAAAATGTTGGATATTAGTTTTCTTTGTTTTTTTCTATGCGTAATATGATTAATTTTCCTGAAGTTTCTCTCTACATGCACAAAGATTTGATTATGTTGTTTCTTCAATGTAAAATAGTTATGGATAATGTACATGCATAGACAATATATGTAATATATTACTTAAAGAATAAGTTTGTAGGCTTGTATAGGCTCTCAAGTTTGGTACACTCCTATCATGGGTTTTACGGGTTTTTTACTTAAAGGTCTATTATTACAAACAAGGATTACATGCTTTTAGCAAAGGCTAACGAGGTTTTCTTTTCTTATTAATGGCTTATGGTATGCAAACTTTGGTTGCAGTTTTTTATTCTCATTGAATTTATAATTTTTTATTTTCTAATCTCTCTTTGCAAACTTTGATATGTATATAGATTCATAAACAAGATGGACACTATCCATTCAAAGTTGACTATTTACATGTATTCACTTTGTATTTTGCGAAAATCTAATTCAACCAACTCTCTTTATCTTTCCTATCCTTTCACTCAACAATACACAAAAAGAATATATATACATTTCCGCAAAAAACATTACTAATAGTAACCATTCTAATCCATTACTACACCGAGATATAGCACATGTTCATTGAAAGGTACTACTTTATACATTCTCCTTCATGAACTTGAAATATATTATTTGAAGTGTAAAAGATAAATTAAATTTAAAAAAAATTAAATAAACTTTAGGTTAAATATTACATATTTTGAAATATTTTAATTCAATAATTTTTTTAATTAAAAAAAAACATTTTCCAAAAAATAAAAATAATAAATGACGAAATTATGTGTAAGAAAAAAAACAATTGCAAAAAAAAGACCTTAAAAAATGAAAAACTGAAGCATTGCATGATATGAAATGCATGTTCAAATTTTTTAAAAGTGTTTATTCAACAATTTATTTACACTAAATGTGGGTAAGGTGAGTACGCGAGAGATTATTACGGGGTCTTTCAATTTTCCCTCGTAGCTCCTCTTCCCTGACGATACCCATTTGCATCTCTAGTGAATCGATAATTCCCAAGGTCGACAACGAACATGAGTCGTTGCCATTGTCCTATCGAGACAACTCAATTAAATCATTGAGTGATACCTTCCCGGACGTGACACAATTCCTCTATTCGAAATTTGAAATTTGAGTTTTGGGTATGCCACACAAAACACTACATGAATGCCCATGCTTGGGGGGGGTTGGCTTCTTAGTGTGTTTCTTCCATTTTAGGGCTAGGTGTTGCTAGATGGCCTATTGCATTCACGACGAGAGAGAAACAACATCAAATAAAATGGGGTCACGTAAAGAGAAAAAATCACAACATAGTGATTTCGTCATTCGGTGCTTCTTTGTTTTGGTGTGGGCAACTTTCCTCTCATACCACCGAGCACGATGAGATAAACTTTGAATTCTTGGCCAACAAGTCCGGTGAACCCTACACTCTTCGGACCAACATATACACAAGTGGGAAGGGTGACATAGAGCATCACATATAACTACGGATTTCGACCCCCACCAAGGATTACCATTCCTACAGCTGTGCTATGGAACAAGTAGCAAATTGTGTAATCCCCTACATTCGAACCCATGATATCCCCATTATTTCTTGTTTAAACTAGGGACTAGGCAAATGAATTATATAATTTAAAACAAAATCTTTGGTGTGATGTTTATATTTTTCTGCGCAATTTTTTTTGTAGACGAGTTCTCGACTCACATGTTCAAGAACTACGAGGACCTAGGTGTAGGGTACCCATTTAACTAGTCAATAAAAGTCCATTTCGGCGATGGAATGCGGATAATTGGGTCGCTTGAGGGGGTTTGGAGAAAATCGATTGGACCAATACGTACTGTCATTAGATCGTGCGAGATAATTCCATGTGGATGCTTGCGTGGTTTCTTATCCGCAATCAACATGCGCTACTAAGGTGTGGCAATGGTGGAAACAAGAAGAGTTCAAAGAAGCGGCACGGCGACAATGGGGGCTTTTGAAATGTGTGAGGAAGGACTACACCAACTACAATTACTTGTAGCGACACACACATAAACAAGTAAATGCCTCTCGGAATGTGTTCGCAATCATGATATTATGTAGAGACCAATTGCTATTAATAATAATGCCCACCATGGGTGTTAATTTTTTCTTAGGGCTATGCTTTTCATTGCTTTGATAATTGCATTTATTCATTTACACATTAAATTCACCCCATAACATCATATCTTTATTCGGCTTTTACAACATTATTCAACAAAATATGAAATTATGTATAAAGAACAATATGCGGAGAAACATAAAGGAACAATAGAAGAAAAAACATTCACATATAGAGACACTAGGATTGGTCAAAGACCAGGGGCAAAAAACCACTATGGAGGAAATACTTTCAAATTCTTCATCTTCTTAGATTTCCATTAAATTATTCAACAAAAGAGAGTACAATAATCCATATTTTCGGTCATAAACCTATCCAACAAAATAAACTAATCAACATCCATAAGATGAACGAAACAAAACTAATAACCAAAACCCCTGGTTCGGATGCACTGTGGTCAACTATCGAACACCTGTGGTTACACGACATAAACTTGGTTCAAGCGAAAAACCAAACCCTAGGTCCCAACCACATAGAGAGAGTGTCGTCCATGCGAGTTGAAACCCTTCACTCACACGTATAGGCTGCATGCTTATGGTTATGACCGAAAACTTCTGTGTCATGCACGAGGTCGGAAACCAAAACCCTAACACACATGTGAGCTTCGGACTCTATAATATCGGACCCTGTGCAAACAAAATTTCCACGAACCATCTCGGACCTATGCAAGGCAAGCCGGAGAAAGATGAAGAATGATCATAATGATGATGTCCAAATGAGGTTGATGTCACTTATATTTATAACCTTCCAAGGGTGACCAATTTGCTTTAGGGCCGACTCGATCAAATATGCACATGTGGGATTTAATTCAAAAAATACACTTTCCATTGTCCAAATTGAGCGCTTCAATAGTCAAAATTGGTTCTCTCGAAAAGAGGAATCTTGTCCCATGGTTAGAATTTGTCAACGAGTTTCAAAAGTAACACTCCCTCACGACTAGGGAGAAATTTCAACTCGTATCAAGTAATCATCACAAGAATCTTGTCATCAAATCATATCCCATCTCAAATATATCATCATAAAATGTCGTCACTTTGCTCATCTCTTGCTTATTCCTTCTTATCTCTTGATTGTCTCTTGCTCATATGTTGAACATTCTCGAATCTAGAAGAAGAATTTGATATGGAAGGGGAGCCTAATATACCACCCCTGTATAACGTTGGAGAGCACATCTCAATCCAAAACATATCGGGGAGCACATCTCAACTCTGAAACTACATTAGGGAGCTCGATCTCACGGGGGAGCAAAACATATTCAACCCCATATCGAGCAATAGGTGATATAGGGGAGCACATATCAACCCATCCTTTTTACCACCGATCTTCCCAACAATTACACTCAATAGTTATGCGGTAGAAAACCCTGCATCATAATCAACTTGGGTTGTACACCTCCAAGCACTCTCTCAACCCGTTGGCCGGACTTGGAGTAGTATCCCCAACAATCCAAACTTGTGGGTGTGATCCCAATTGGGGTATACTCTCCATAGACCAAAATAGGGGGGAGATACTCAACTTTTCAAAACGGACAAGGATCACACACACCCTATGGGTGATAGATAAGGGAGAATCATCTACGTTCCTATTGTCTAGAGATCCCTCAACCCCATAAGACTTCCATATCAATTTCTCACCCCGGGAGCTTAGAAAAGGGGGAAGAGTTGGCTTAGTGTTCTCGATCAATCCTTCTCTCTATAGATTAGAAACATATCATCATGCTCATATTACCGACTTGAACAAATCACTAAAGAGTTCAATCATGATGTCTCAATAGCGATAGTCTCCTATTCATATAGGACATCAAATCACATATTGTGTTAGAACAAACATATATCAAGAAAATGACACCTTATTCATTCTCCCTTTCACGGAGGCAACAACCACAATCCTAATCTTGTCTCGTACAACTACTCCGATTGAAGATATATTGGTCCCATCTATAAACGTGGTTCTCTCGCAATCAAATCTCGTTGATTATTATCACAATGTATCCATGTCATATCCGGAACCTTCTCAAACAACTCTTCAAAGAGATTCTTCAACTTTGTCTCACAACTAGTCATTTCAACAACATCTTATTCAACCTTGACCGTGCTTAAAGCTACAAACTTCTCATCCAAAAATATCATGGTAGATCACATACTAAGGAAACACCCATTTGTGCTCATCTTATCAATAATAATCCCAAACAACATCGGTACATCCATGCAATAATATATCACGGGAAGAGTATCTCGGCCCAAAAAAAATTGATTGTCTCATGTAACTTTCTCGAAGGGTCTTAGCGACCATTATGGGAATTTTGAGGTCTAATATGGGCCTCCTAAGAAAAATGTACAATAAAGATAAACTTTTTAAGAACCAATAGGATTCAAGATGACGATGTCAACCATGGGGGGATGATTCACCATTTTTTTAAGTAAAAGGGTTAAAAGATTAAAAATAATAAAATAATAAAACTACTTTTTTCAACTCGTATTTTCAACTTATCTCCCAAAGTTTTTATTCAAATTTCGAGCGGGAGTACTCGTTGGATGCAATCACGTTTTTCATGTATTTCTCATTTTTTCCCTGTAGTAGGACCCATCGAAAGTATGCAACATGAGTACTCCTTGGATGAGGAATTAAATTTTGTATCCAACGAGTACTCGCTCAAAATTTGAGTAAAAACTTTGGGACATAAGTTCAAAATATGAGTTGAAAAATTAGTTTTTTTTCTTTTTTTCCCTCTAAAATTTGATGATGTAATCAAATCTTATTTTATTATTTCCACAATTATTTTATAATTCCCTTGGGATGCCCATCTTAGACCTCAAAAATTCGTCTAATGAACTCAATGTTTATGAAGCGACTCAATCAGGGTTTTTATGAAAAAACACACGCACGCGCACACACACACACACATACAAGTGAGTGTTCATCAATGTTTCAATCAACTATCGGTTTCCAAGTTAGGTTCGGTAATATCTCTTCATAACTTCTTGAAATTTAATCGAGTGTCCAAGAATTCACATTTCCACTTCCTTTAATAACTTCATGATATAAATTTTATTTTCGATACTTCAAAAATTAATTCATCATGCCATGATTCTTCATTTCAAAATTTAGAGGCCAACTCCCTCTTACTTTGATAATTAGAGGCTCATTACATGTTAAGAATAGCCTATCAACATATAAAACTAAAATAAAAAGTCATACCTTGGACCAATTTTGAATTAGAGTTTTGGATTGACACATCTTCTTTGCTTTACCGGATAGCTGTCAATGCCGACATACCAAACTTAGGGAGCTTGCTTCATACAAGGATTTCTGCAAACATAACATGCTCAACCTTACACAAATAAATATTGTACAATCAAATTTACCAAGACGTCTTCATCAAGATTTAGATGCCAAATCAAAATTAGTATCAAAGTCATAAAATTTTATGAGAATATCCTCATGACAAACTCTTTGGATCAAGTATGAGGTAGAGATCACATCCAAATACGAAGTTACAATAACCTTTTATTTACCAAGCATTAAATGTCAAAACTTTCACCGTCATACAGTCTCTGTGTGGATGTTTCTAACTCCTCAGCAGGCCATACATAAGGAGATAAATCTTGTGAGTTATCCATTATTGTAAGTTACTGTATTAGATGTAATTTTTCATAATCAGTCAGTGGAAAACTGATACAATTAATTTAATCATTATTCATAAAGTTGACACACATTTTCTATGAGGCAAATCGTGATATTAATCTAATTTTAATTTTTCCTCCAGCAGGTTAATGAGTCCTGTGAAAAACATATCATGAATGTTCGGCTGTGTCGCGTCAAACGTTCATCGTCAGCTGAAATCTACATCAGGCCCTCTGGTGGCCATCGACATTACCGAGCGCTATCTTTGTTGGTTCGGTGGTAGCCGCTGTTGATGTTAATCTTCCAGTGCACCACAACGCAGTTTTGATGTTGTTCGTTCATAAAGTGATCAGCCATTCTGGCTTCCCTAATGGTGAAGTTTGTATGCATCAATATACTGCGGATTTTCCTGCTCACCGGTGTCCAGTTTATGTAAACCGGTTTTGTAGGCCTGGCACCTGTTGCTGCTCGGGTTTCTTCATGTAAGGTTGGGTTTCCAGCGCGCCAATATGCTGCCCTGGTGGACGCTGTAACGCATCTGGCTGCTGCGCCGGTTGAACCGGTGGAAAATCTGCTGGTTGTTCAACAGCATCCAGTATCGCTCTATTCATGTCTGAAAGTCTTGCTTCAAAATGGGGTTATTCTGCCTGGTAGCGTGCGCGGGGATTTTGATTTCCTCTAAATGATAGCCAGCACAGACGTCATTAACCAAAAGTCGCTTTGTCATGTCAGGGCATCAGTTTCTGGCACTATTGGCATCATGGTCATGCAGATATGCTGACTCAATACTGTCATCCTGGCATTAAATTTTGTCGAGTTGAGATCTTGTGATTGGGCGGGATAATGAGTTATCATCGCGTAAGTCCTGATATTTATTTCTTATATTAGTCACCAGGACAAAGCGTCCAGTTTATCACAGCCGCAGGTTTAACAATCCATTAATTGTGGGTCTGGCTATGGATCTGGTCTCGATGTTGTTTCATTCTATTATCGTGATTGCCGCCTTGATTTCTCCAGTAATATTCTGCCTTTACAAGAGGTCGTCGCCATTGCTGGTCAGTCATTCTCATCTGGTGAAGTTTTTAATCGATATGTAAAATGTCGAAATCGGTGCTTTCGGTGGCTATCACGCGCTTAATGAATGTGGATATTTATTAAAGACGGTGCTGTCTATGAAAACGTTATGATTGAGTCTGATGTATGCGCGGGTGTTCGCTGGAAGATCAATCCCATCGCCGCAGGTTTACCATACGTCAGGAATTTGATGATATACTTGGTACAGAGCAATGTGCCATCCTTTATAGTATTCATTTATTCCCTTTATTTACAGCCCATAGCCTTTGTAGTTTTCATTGATCCGCAGTTCCTTCAACTGCCATCTTCTCATCTGCATAGTAACATCTTTCCTTTCAGGATGTGGATCGATTAGTATGGTAATTAGACATTGAAATTTCTGGAAAACTAAAATTGGCCTCCTGGGAAAAAAATAAATGATTTATTTCACGTCAAGAAGAGCACTGCATTTTTTAATTTTTTTATCACCTTGGTTCTCAATTCAATGATTACTGAGCTTTCTGATGGGATGAAATTAAATACTTTTCAAAAGTATCTAACTGTATTTTTTGAAGAAATTTACATTTGATGTAAAATTTAAGGTGAAACATGTATCCCCTAAAATGCCATTATGTCTTCTGTTTACCGGTGCTAGGTGTCTCCCAAGTACTTTGTATTGGTATTAATTGGATGATTTAGTCAACGTCAGCAGGTATCACCCAGACCTGGAAGTGACATAAAGAATATTAATAATTAAAGGATATTTTCTTTTTCTTCCAAATCATGCATTTCTCATGGAGTTCAATGATTTGATTAATTTTATAAATATTTATTTGGACCTTTAATTGAGAATTTCTTTAATGGGATGGAGAATACATAAGAGCTATTATATATCTTTTCTCATCAAATTTGATTCTATATTACAAGTCTCTAAGTCATTGTTCTTGAATTCTATGGGGCTTGATCTGTTTAACAGCCTTACTCATTATGGAATGAAATCTGGAATTTTAATGGGCTTTGAGGTGATCAGATCTGAATGTCGTTTTCTTTGCTTTCATTCTATATCTGAATTCTAAATAAGTTAATTGATGTTTATTACCTTATGGTTTATGAATTGTTTAGGTGTTAAAGGGTAAATGTATAGGTTATATTAATTCATGACCTCTGTAGCTAAAACGAATACCATTAATAGAAATAAATACATATATATTTTATCAAGTGATCCGTATAATTTTTTGATGAAGGGTTCTTATCATGGGCTACATCTTGATGGATTCATGGCAGGCTGGTGGCCAGCTCTGTGACTGAAGAAGTATTGAATCCTCTTATCAAGCCTGCCTCCAACATACTCTAAATGCTAAATGTACTAGATGAATCTTTCTTTAGCCTAATTTGATCTAATTTACCACAGGGATTATAACAATATCGGTTTGTTGGGAATCTCTATCAGACTGGAAGACCAGTTAAATCTCTCGTTTGAGTCCAGCTGGTGATGGAAGTTCGCCAATCCCGCACGACGGTCGATGGGTCAGTCGATAAGATGGAGTTTAGGTCAGTTAATCGCGATTATGGGTTCGCTGATAATGCATCTCCAGCAAATCTGCGTGTATGTGGATGCTTTCTCGCTCGGCGATGGATTGAGTTGTCTGAAATTCCATTCTGCGTTCAGTTCAACGCCCGGTTGTTGTTACCCAGTACGGTGTTTCCGTCAATGGTTTCTTCTGGATTGGGATTGGCCCTCTTTCCGCCAGACTGTTAAAACCGTCAAATGGGCATCCTTGTATAAATTTGTCACGATCTGTGCTGTGGTTTTATAGCGGAGATCAGGTTGACCTCGCTCACCTCATGCTGATGATTTGCCCAGCAAATCTAAAGTTCGATGAACCATTCCAGATTTTGCTTGCTGGGGGGGTTGGCATCAGGCTTTACGCCGTCTTCTGTTGCTCATCCCATTCAGTAAACGCGTGATCACCAAATATTTATATTCTAACGGTGGCCCTTCATCACGCGGTTTCATTCGGAGAGTCAGAGGATATTCAGATATTACTTTTTTTGATTAAGGCGCCCTTATATCGTCTGTATTCTTTAAAAGTTACGCTGGCTGTTGGGCGTGGGGCGTGAATATAACATCATCTGATTGAGACAGTAGTAAGTTACCAGGTCCTGGCGATGACTATGCGGTGGTCAGGTTCCAATAGTTCATTTGCATCGTTTTTGATATGTTGAGGCACCTAATCATTCTCCCCGCTAAAATGCTTTGATTTAAATCTCATATTAGTGATGGGTGGAGTCTGATTCCTCTCTTCATTTCAATCCTTGAGATTTTATTTTATCGTTTGTTTAAATTCGTCTTTCGTGCGTCTGGGACCCTCTCTTCTGCTAACAAATAAAATCTGTACGTTCTGGTTACGGGCATCAAAGACATCATCCAAATGACTTGTTCCACATGATATCGTCGAGAGCTGGGTATCTCACCTCATTATTGTAAATCTATTTGTTAGTTCTTGTTTGGTCTGCTTTGCTGCCGTGAAACGCGGCTGATCTTTTACATTCCTGATAGCCTTTTTGATAAAAAGCGCGCGGATATCTTCTTCTTTATCAGTTTCTTTGGTGCTCTCTTTCAGCCTCTCTCTTGCGCGTATCACAGCAACCACCATCCCCAGCAGTGTTGGTTGCTGAAAATCTTCCATCTGTTTACCTCGTTTTCAAAGGTGACATCGCTGGGTCAGAATATCTTATTCGGCATCAGAAGGTTAATTGAATCAGCCTTCATTTGTCTGTTTGAAGGTTCATTAAGCCATCTCATAGCGTTAAGTCCGGGTTGAGCACGACCATATTGTTCTCACGGCATGGAATGACTATCTGCTGCTTGTATATAGCTACCTTGCTCGGACAATTATTAATGAGTGATGTATTCTCATGGTGATGAAATCCGGCTTACCTGCTGAGATGGGGATTTAAAACGATTCTGATTATCGCGGTTTATCAGTTCAGCCCGTGGGGAAGATCTGGATGGGTTTATGACTGGGATTACGCTGCGCCTGCCACGCTTTCGTTGTATCTACCCCTGAGATCGTTATCTTGCAGTTATCGCGGTTCTAAGTTCGTCTCTTCTGACCTTTGATCAGTCGTTTGAGAATTTTTATCAGTAGTGTTGTCTATGCATCACCTTTCTTCTTTAGAGTACAAATAATATGGAAGGTTTGTTCTTGTCACTATCTTAGTTGATGGGTCGCGGTACGAGGACTAAATCTGTTTTCATTCTTACCATTAATTGTTGGCGTAATCCTGGTTTATCCGGATGGAAATGGTCATACTCGATAGTTGACGATTTCCCCTTCTCTTTTGACTTTCTGGTTTGTTTGATACAACTCTGGTCAGTTACTAATGACTGATCTTTATCTTGCAAGACTGGATGATATTTGTACAGGTTTATCTTTCTCTTTTTTGATGGGCTCTTCTCTTTTCTCTTGATAAAGTTCTCTTCATGCCTGTATCAAAGGGCCTCTCTTTCATCTATTTTGCTTCCCTCTTTCGATTATGGCTTGAACTGTTGCCTCCTCAGTTGTGGTTAGTTACGAATGTTGTCTTTATGGTGCTCTTTATTTATTATTATTAATAGTTGTCGCAGAATGCATTTGGCACTATAGTGAGGCACTCTTCTCTCAGTTCAGGTATAATGTTCTTGCCTTTTTCAGTGTTAATTCTTCAGTTCCTTGGCATTCTGTTTTGCATGAGGATGGAGGTTCTACCAGTTGCTTTTCAGTAATAATGAGTTGAGCCAGACATTGAAAGGATGTCAGCAGGCACAATGCCTATTTCTTGGGGTCCTTTCTTCCTGCTGTGATGTTGGTCCTCCATCCTCAGAGTCTGGACACTGGGTCCCCCCACTGTCTTCTGCAGGGATTATGGGTTAATGAGCCTTTGGTTGGCGGAATCAGACCCTCCAGCTTTATCTATTCTTTGCAGTGTGAACTGAACTAGAAAGATTTGGCCTCTTCAGGTTGGAGTAAGGGGTTTTCCTGGGGTTTGGGTGATGTGGTCTGGTTTGTTGCATGAGTGGAAGATGATATTAATGTTGATGGTGGGGATGGTAATGATGGTGGTGGTGGAATGGAAGGTTTTCCTCCTTTGCTGGGTCCCTATGTCTTTTTTCTCTTAGGACCCTCTCTGTGTGGGGCTGGGGTGTAAACCCATCATGGTGTCTCTGTATTCAGGGGACCTATTGCTGCCTGGGTTCTGGTGAGAGCCTTCTTCCTGGTGCCTCTTCAGGAGGCCTTCATTCTGCTTTCACATTTTGGTGGCTTCTGGATTCAGCTCCCATTTCTGGTTGTGTACCTCTCAATCATATAAAGATAAAAGATTTAAGTGCTTCAATTCTGTTGGGTGAGAACTTTGGGTAGATTTGGTGTATCCATGGATCTCCTCCTGGTTCTAGCATGGGACAACAGCCAATAATTCCTTCTCTGCTTTATGCCAGCATCAGGCCTGCACAAAGCTCAGAAAATATCAGCCCAATAATACATTTCATATATATAGTCAAATATGGATGTTATTGTGTGTACCTGTTCATCTTCAAAATTCTCTAAATGAGTTTGTTGATGCATTTGTTTCATGCTGCATTGAGTTTCTTGAGGGTGTTTGTGGGTGTGACACATGTAAATGTATTGGGTTTTATAATAGTTAGAGTCTAGTGAGCACTATTAACATTCATACATAATGCTAAAAAACAACAATAAAATGTACAACATGACCATCGAAATGATGATGATTGTACTTTATGTTGTTTTGAAGAATGAGTTCACTAGGGAAAATTTTTACAGGATGGACACCTGTCTTAAAGTTTAAAAACTGTCGAGTCTTAGTAGTCCCACAATATGTAGAGTGCTAGATTTTTGCCATGTTATATTTTGTAAAAATATTTAGTTTTCTAAATCGTTTTGATATTAGTAATTATATCGATATGCAATTTTTAGGGTAGACTATTTTGTACACCTATAAAATTTGGGCGAGTCAATTTCAAAAAAATGGAAATTGGTGAGATCTTTTGGAAAAAGCATGGAGAAAATTAGCCCACCTGCGATTATTAGCCTAAAGAGTCCAGTGGAGTTCACTCTTTGGACTACATCTCAGTTGATGATCACCTTCGATGGCACAGGCCTTTCGCGTGTAGCTCAAAATGGAGTGTGAATTATAAATCCTCTGTGCATCCTGAAAGCTTGCTCCACTTGCATCGGAGATGTCCAAATGCCCTGCTAGGATGGACTCTTTCTAGGCCTAATTTGGTCGGAATTTTGCGAAGTCTTTGGCTGCAGTCGGTTTGGCCTCGAGAGCTCCTCACAGGCTGGAGGGAACTCTGGTCAATCCCGCTCATTTTGGAGTCCGCTTTGAAAATGAGGCGAAAACTTCGTCAACTCGCATTTGAATTAGAGGTAGATTAAATGGCGTATGATGGGAGTTGGTCAGTTGATAGGATTATGGTTTAACGCTAAAGCGATCTCTTAACCAGTACACATTAGTGTGGTTAAGCACATATTAGACATTGCTTTAGCGGTTAATAAAAGCCCGTGTTATGGTTTCAGAACTACTGCACTTGGTTGTTTGGCCTCTGGCAAGCAGGTCATGGTGCGATGGTCCGATGTGGATCAGAGGTTGGCCCTCTTTACCTGCTCCTTCACACCAATAGTCCACACACAATGTTGATTCTGCTTTGAGACTGAGCCAAAGAGTCGCCTTTGATGCCTGCAGGCGGCCTCACGGGCTTGCCAGAGTGTCCTCTTCCCACTAGGCCATCCTGACAGCATAAGCATGAAAAAATATGCCAGCTCAGCCTCTAGCCACAAGGTGACCCTTGTCATAGTGTCATTGGGAAAATTGAGGGATGTTATTTTTTGCTAACTGAGTTGCCATGTCATCATTTTGTCATTTACGGAAAAAATTTAGTTGTTTAGGAAAACGAGATGACGGGCTCTCTCTTTATCATCTGAGTCGAGTTTTAGATGAAAGCAAGTTGTGTTGGTTCCTGGTGATGAGGCACTTCGCGGTTGTTTAGGATCTGATCAATTTTGAGCACTTCCACTTTTGAGCTAAAACACTTAGCACTTGATCGAGAGAGAAATGTATTTTTTGGGAATTTTGAATGGTTGGGTTGAGTTGAAAGAAGGATTCATCCGGATAATGTGTTCATCAATCTACAAAAGTATCACATAAAATTCATTGAATATTATTCTACGTCCTCTTGTATGTATGATATTTGATTTCTTTGTACAAACCTAGAGGGCAAAACTGACGAAAGTGATTCGGGGAAAGGAAAACATAAACCATGTCATCCGGGCATGGGCTATGCTATTATAATTCTCAAAAATACCGGTATCAATAAATTAGGCTGGTGAATGTTACATAGTGGTTTGGTATGAATGTTTTAATTTTGGATATATCATGTTTTGTTCCTTATAAATATAAAAATAATTGTGATTAGTAGATTTTTGATTTGTTTGTTATTTTAATTAAAAAAATTAAACATTTGATAATATTTTAATAGTTATGATGATGTGGTAAAATTTTATTAAAAATAATTATTTCGATAGGAATTTTATTGTTGAAGTTCTTGTTGGTGATGCTTGTTGATATTCGTCATATTCAGAGTGAAGCAAATCTCAATAGTGTCACCATCACTTCTCCCAATTTATGAAGTCAAATGACGTTTATGAATTTCAAATAACGGGTGGAAAGCAATCCTACAATTCAACCCCGGATGGCTATAAGCAATGACGGTTTCTAATGCTTGATTCAAACCCCATTCAATTTTCTTCGATGGATATCGGTAGCTTGAACCCATCGTTATCTTCGAATGTAACTTTTGAGTTCTTGTCTCTTCTTGATTCCACTAAAGAATTCGGGTGAATGCGGGCATGGCCTGAGTGTGCGATGCCTCTGCGACCATAGTTTGTTCAACATAATGATATTCTTGTGCTCACCGTTTGAATCCCATTCCATCATCTTTCTTGGATCGTGGTAGCTTTAACCCATCGTTATCTTCTAATGTGAAACTTGCTGGAGTTTCTCGTCTCTTCTTGAATCCACTTCAAAGAATTCGGTGAATGTGGTCATGGCATCGAGTTACACGATACCTCCTCGGCCATAGGTTGTTCAACATAATAGGGTATTCAACATAATCATATTCTTATGCCTTGATGAATGGTGCAAATGGCACACCAAGTGCCTGAAATTTCTCGACAGGGACATGTCAAAAGTTCTTCCCCAATCGGTGCCAAATTTTTGTTAGCCTGTGCAACTCACGCGGGCGGGTAACATGGGGAATATTAGAATCCAACAATATGATAAGCACCTATGGGGTGGTTCCCAAAATGTTCTTGAAATATTTGGGATGCCACAACGGACTAATCGATACGTGATGTCTCAAGGAGGGAATTATCATGTATGAATTATCTCAAGGAAGGAATTATCACTTTGTGGGAAACAACAAGGCTTCCAACCAAAATTGAGGAAGCCAAATGTTTTTAGTAAGCAATGCGGCTAGGTACTACTAGGTGTTTCTCAACAAGTTGGCTTTCAAAATTAGGCTCGGTTTACTAATGGAAAAGTAAATTACTTACAACAATAATGAATTTCTCATGGAGGTATTGCCTCGAGATATATCTTCACGAGAGCGACTTCCTAGAAAGTACCAACGAAGGTATTGTTTTGGATATTAGCTCAAAATTGGGTATTGATAATATTGAAGGTTATTCGAAGAAATGCGAGGGTTGTTTTGATAAGCTGGTCTTTGTGTAAGCCCGAGAGAAATATTTTGAATCACTTCTAGGGTGCTTGTTTCTACCCACTAATGTGCCTCAACCTTGTTCACTTGGGATCTATCGAGAAAGCGATAATTCACGTAGTAATCCGCTCAAGTGCGGTTAAAACCTTTAGTTTTTTCACGGAGCGTTTGAGCTTCAAAAGCTTAGAGGATATTTTGAAGCCCAAACTTTCCACGCAAAACTAAAGGTTGTAAGCTACACTTGAGCGGATTTAGCGTGAATTTCGTTGCTCGATGAGATCCCAAGTGAAGCAAAGGCTGAAGTGCATTAGCGGGTAACAACAAGCACCCTAGAAGCGATTCGAAAGATTTCTGCTGGATGACATAAAGACCGACTATTGACACAATCCTCATATTTCTTCGAAAAACCTTCAATATTATCAATACCCAATTTCAGCTAATCTCCAAAACAATCCCTTCATCGGTACTTTCTAGGAAGTCTGCTCTTTGAAGATATATGCGAGGCATTACCTCCATGAGAAAGTCATTATTTTTGTTAGTAATTTACTTGTCCATTAGTAAAGCTGAGCCTAATTTTGAAATCCAACTTGTTGAGAAAACACCAAGTAGTACCTAGCCATATTTATTGTTAAAAACATTTGGCTTCCTCTATTCGGTTGGAAGCCTTGTTGTTTCCCCACATAGCGCCGGCTGATAATTCCTTCCTTGAGACATCACGTCTCGATTAGTGTGGCATCCCAAATATTTCATGAGCATTTTGGGAACCACCACATAGGTGCTTATCAAATTGTTGGATTCTTCTATTCTCCATGTTGCTGGCTCGCAAGAGTTGTACATGGCTAACAAAACTTTGGCACTATTTAGGGGGAATACATTTGGAATGCTGTCGATAACTCTGAGCACTTGGCGTGGTATTTCTAGACCACTCATCGAAGGCATCATAATATGATTATGTTGAATAAACTATTATGTTGAGCAACCTATGGCTGATGAGGCATCATGACACTCGATGTTATTCCCCACATTCACCAAATTCTAATGAAGTGGATTCAAGAAGAGACGAGAACTCGAAGTTACATTCGAAGATAACTATGGGGTTAAAAGCTACCGCGATCCAGCAAAGACAATGGAATGGGATTCGAATCGGTAGACATCAGAATATCATTATGTTGAACAACCTATTATTTTTAAAAAACTATGGTACAGGGAGGCATCGCGACACTCAAATCCATGCCCGCTGATCAACGAATTACGTGAAGTGGAATCAACAAGAGATGAGAACTCGGAAGTTACATTCGAAGATAACGATGGGTTCAAGCTACTAAGATCCATCGAAGACTATTGAATGGGGTTTGAATCAAGCATCAAGAAACTATCATTACTTATAGCCATCTAGGGTTGAATTGTAGGATTGCTCCCGAAGCTTCCGTTTGAATCCATAAACATCGTTTGACTTGATAAATTGGGGAGAAGTAATGGGTGACACTATTGAGATTTTCTTGAAGACGACGGATCTCAACGAGTGTCACCAATAAGAACTTCAACAATAAAATTCCTATCCGTTTAATTATTTTTAATAAAATTTTACCACATCATCATAACTATTGAAATACTATCAAATGTTTAATTTTTTTAATTAAAATAACAAAAAAAATCAAACTCACTAATGATAATTATTATTATATTTATAAGGAAAAAACACATGATATATCCAAAAGTAAAATGCTCATACCAAACCCATCATGTAACATTCACTTAGCCAAATTTATTGTCATCGGTATTTTTGAGAATTATAATAGCATAGCCCATGCCCGATCAACAAAAAAGAATATTTTAAAATAGTATTCATTTCTTCCAAATAATAAATATTCAAAAAAAAGTATTTAACTAAATTATGTGTTTTTTAAGATAGCCTTCTCAAGCTGAAGTTGAACTATGTAAGTATGTTTAAATATATAATGCTTTGGTAGACACATTTTGACTTTTTTTTGGCTCGCTACTTGTCTTTGACTTAGAAGTCTCACAAAACTATGGACTTGGGAAATTATTCCAATAAATAGCTAGAAAAAACGAGTAAATGATTCCAAAAAAGGAGCTTCAAATCAAGATAATGCTTCACAATTTTCCTCGAGAAAATTTAAACTAAGAATAAGGCCAAAACATTTGACCAACACTCTTACAAATTGAGTGGTAAAAAAAATTATTCTTCCCTATAGATTGTGGTTGAAAATCAACATATTCCGGTTTAAATTTTCTTCAAAATTCATATAGTGAAAATGTTCGAATATGAGAGAGATGTCGCATGACGAGGAAAAATATTTTGGATAGATTTTAGGGGCAAAATATTCGGATATTGTGGGAGGTAGAATCCAATTTTTTTCCAAATTAATTTGGGGCTTAAGATATTTGAAAATTGGATTTTAGATTCTATAATTTTTACCAAACATGAAGTACATCATTAAGAAATTCCCTCCTTCCCTATTGACCTCAAATGATTTCTAGGAAAACACAATTCACTAGAGGGTCAAGGCTTATAAGTGCTTTGGGGTTGGGTGGGGGGGGATGTTGGGGAGTAATTTAACTTTGCAACTTACGGTAATCTCTTACAAAATATGAATTTATAAGTCTATTTTTCAATAAACTAGATATGTTTTTTCGTATACCCATTTCAATGATTAAATGAATTTTTTTAAAATTTGACCCGGCTTAAGATGGATGTTTTGAAGTTGTACTTTTGGAATTTCTCATCCTTAAACTCTAAAATATATTTTCAATTCATTTGACTTAGTTTTTCTATATACCTTTTTCGGTGATCAAATTTATATTCCAAAATTTGTGCTACCTTTAGTACATATATTTGGAAGTTGCTTCTCACATCACTAGCTTCATTTCCATGTCTTACCATCTCACTCACTCATTCCTTTTTAGTAGGACATTATTATTACGTATCGTGCCACAAACTATTGATTATTTTTTTTATTATACCATGGTTTGTTATATATGTGTCACAACAACACTATCGGTGGTTTCGTTCTCTTTGTATGTTATTTTTAAAAGAACATGCTCAATATATGTGTCATTTTAAAATGATAACATTAGGTGGTGTAAGATTTCGTGTATGGATAAAACTTATCGAGAGATGGTGTAGTGATGAAAGGTCAAGAGAAAATTTTCAATATGCATGTGTATGTTCAAGCGATATCATTATGTGGTGTAAGTTGACAAATATTAGGAGCCATGCTCTCCTACTTGTTGACCAAGGTTATCGTAGATAGAGTGTTGCACTTTGTATTCTAAATATTGACAATTCAATGAAATCAACTTGTTCATTCGATGCATCTTTTTTGAAAGGTTTCATTCAAAACATCTCTATGCTTGATGATTAACAAAGTCAAATTTTGACTTGCATTCACTATTCTCCTCATTTCTCCCGCATGCATAAGAGACAAACTTCTCTTCTTCTTATGTGCTATAAATATGTACTCAATTCCATCCTTAAACAAGTGATACTTATTCTCATGGCGATGAAATACTTATTTCCTATCATAAAGATGAGGAATTCCTAAAACAATACCTGAAATCTCAAGCGAAACTACATCAAGTTCAACTTCGTCATGAAAGTTTGAATTGATTGCAAACGTTAGGATGCACTTCCTTGTTACCTGCAAGTTTGAATTCTTGCATATCCACCCTAAAGGATAAGGTCTCGGATGTATAACGAGTTTCAAGGTTTAGCTCCTTAACTAAGTCTTCGGAAATCAAATTAGCTTGAGAACCGCTATCAAATATTGTGTCTATCTTGGTATGTTTAGAAACGACTATAATATGAAAGAGTTCAATTCTTGTATCTTCATCTTGAGTTACATTGGAACAACATGAAGAACTAGTGTTTTCTATGTTCTTACCTTTCAAACCCATTGATTTAATATTGGTTTCATCTCCTGAATCTGAACCTAAGTCATGTTCAATGATTGCAACAATTTTCTCCTTCTCTTTGGCTTTAAGTTTTTTTTGGCTTCAACTCTAGATGTGAGTTTATCTTTCTCTTTTTTGATAGAGCTATTTCTCTTTCCTCTTCCATTAAAATTCCCCTTTCCTTTTTCCCCCATACTCAAGGAAACTATCACTTTTCTCATCTACACTTTGTTTCCCTCTTTCTTCTAGATGTGTAGCTTGAACACAAACCTCATCTAAGTTTGTGGGATTGAACATGAGAATAGTATGTCTAAGGTAACTTTGAAAACCCCCAATATACTTTAACAAATTTTCTTGAGAATAAAAATTGACACCAAAAAATAAGAGCTCTTCTCCTAAATTCATGAGTATAATATTGCACACTTTTCCCTTTCAATTATCTAAAATTTTGCTAGTCCATAATGGCTTTTTGCATGTAAGTTAGAGGATAGAATTTCCTATTAATGGCAACAATAAAATTTTACCAAGACATTGAGATATTACTGTGGTTTTTAATCTCTTCTTGAGTCCTTGCTTCCCACCATACAAGTGTTGATCCCTCCATCATCAAGGAATCCAATTGAATCTTTATGTCATCTTCTTGAAGGTTCTGAATTTTGCAATAAACCTCTAATTGACGAATCCAATTATCCAACTTCTTTGCATTCACTTCACCATTATACATTGGAAGCTTAAATTTGACATCAATTTTGAGTAAGGGAGTTTTTTCCTTTTTGGGATTTTGAGTGAGTAAGGGTGGTTTTGGGTCGTGGAAGTGGACGGTGTTGATGGTGATGATGATGGTGGAGATGGAGGAGGCTTTTCTCCATCGCCCTTTGAATTCTTCTCTTCATCCATTTTTTTCTCCTGAGGTTTTGTCTCCATGTGGAGACTTAGAATTCCCTTCAACCATATTGGTTCTCCTCTATTCAAAGAGGATCATAACCCTTCCGATTAGGTCATAAAATCCTTATTTTATGCTTCCTCTTCTGAAATACCTTTAGTCACGCCTACACCCGACCTGATGGCTATGGATTCAAGCTGGTGCAACTTGTACCTCCTCAATCTCGGATAGAGATAAATATTGAGGTGCTTCAAGTGCGATTGAGAGTGAAACTTTGGGTGGATGTGGTGGCCTTGTGGCTATCCCTCTTCTGGTCCTAACCTCAAGACTAGCAACCAACAATTTCCCTTCTCCTCTGTGCAACTTTAACCTTGTAAGCATCACAAATTTGCAACCTTAAAATCCTACTTACACAAAACTCAAGAAAATATCAAGCAAATAACCTTTTCTCCGATAAAACCTTGATCTAAATACGAATGTTAGTTTCGTTGTGCTAATTTCATCTTCGAATTATAAATAAGTTGTTGATCATTTGCTTCATGTGCATAGGTTTCTTGAGGTGTTTGTGAGTGTTTAACATGTAAATATATTGAGTTTTATGTTAGATTCATGAGCATATTAACATTAAAACAAAATCTTTGAAAAAACAAAAATAAAATGTACAACAAGCCATCAAATGATGCATTAACACCGTGTTTTGAAGAATGAGTTCACCCCTCCTGGTCTACATCTACTTGGTCCAACTTCCATGGCTTGGGCCTCTCGTATTAGCTCAAAATTGGAAAAAAAGTATCAATTACAATCCTCTATTGCTCCCTGAAACTCTGCTCCAACATGCTCGGAATATCCAAATCTACTAGGATAGACTCTTTACGAGCCTAATTTGGTCAAATTTTGCGAGAATTTATGGCACAATCGGTTTGGCCTAAGAAATCTCCTCCAAGACTAGAGATAACTCCTGTTAATCCCGCTAATTTTGGGGTCCCGCCAAAAATGGCGAACTTCGCCAACTCCACTGCCCAGAATTAAGAGCTGATTAAATAATGTAAGTGGGACTTTAATTAGTTGATAAGATATGGTTTAGCGCTAAAGGCGCTCTTAACCAAATCCACATTAATATGGATAAGTAGATATTAAACATTGGTTAGGGTTAATAAAATCCGCATTATGGTTTAAATTATGCACTTAGTTGTTGGCCCTACCGAGCAATCACGGTGTCCGTTATTGTGCCACAAACTATTGATTATTTTGTTATTATACCATGGTTTGTTATATATGTGTCACAACAACACTATCAGTGGTTTCGTTCTCTTTGTATGTTATTTTTAAAAGAACATGCTCAATATATGTGTCATTTTCAAATGATAACATTGTGTGGTGTAAGATTTCGTGTGTGGATAAAACTTATCAGAGATGGTGTAGTGATGAAAGGTCAAGAGAAAATTTTCAATATGCATGTGTATGTTCAAGTGATATCATTATGTGGTGTAAGTTGACAAATATTAGGAGCCATGCTCTCCTACTTGTTGACCAAGGTTATCGTAGATAGAGTGTTGCACTTTGTATTCTAAATATTGACAATTCAATGAAATCAACTTGTTCATTCGATGCATCTTTTTGAAAGGTTTCATTCAAAACATCTCTATGCTTGATGATTAACAAAGTCAAATTTTGACTTGCATTCACTATTCTCTTTGTTTCTCCTGCATGCATAAGAGACAAACTTCTCTTCTTCTTATGTGCTATAACTATGTACTCAATTCCATCCTTAAACAAGTGATACTTATTCTCATGGCGATGAAATACTTATTTCCTATCATAAAGATGAGGAATTCCTAAAACAATACCTGAAATCTCAAGCGAAACTACATCAAGTTCAACTTCGTCAATAAAGTTTGAATTGATTGCAAACGTTAGGATGCACTCCTTAGGATGCACTTCTCTGTTACATCTAAGTTGTTACCCGCAAGTTTGAATTCTTGCATATCCACCCTAAAGGATAAGGTCTCGGATGTATAACAGTTTCAAGGTTTAGCTCCTTAACTAAGTCTTCGGAAATCAAATTAGCTTGAGAACCGCTATCAAATATTGTGTCTATCTTGGTATGTTTAGAAACGACTATAATATGAAAGAGTTCAATTCTTGTATCTTCATCTTGAGTTACATTGGAACAACACGAAGAACTAGTGTTTTCTATGTTCTTACCTTTCAAACCCATTGATGTAATATTGGTTTCATCTCCTGAATCTAAACCTAAGTCATGTTCAATGATTGCAACAATTTTCTCCTTCTCTTTGGCTTTAAGTTTTTTTGGCTTCAACTTTAGATGTGAGTTTATCTTTCTCTTTTTTGATAGAGCTATTTCTCTTTCCTCTTCCATTAAAATTCCCCTTTCCTTTTCCCCCATACTCAAGGAAACTATCACTTTTCTCATCTACACTTTGTTTCCCTCTTGCTTCTAGATGTGTAGCTTGAACACAAACCTCATCTAAGTTTTTGGGATTGAGCACGAGAATAGTATGTCTAAGGTAACTTTGAAAACCCCCAATATACTTTAACAAATTTTCTTGAGAATAAAAATTGACACCAAAAATAAGAGCTCTTCTCCTAAATTCATGAGTATAATATTGCACACTTTTCCCTTTCAATTATCTAAAATTTTGCCAGTCCATAATGGCTTTTTGCATGTAAGTTAGAGGACAGAATTTCCTATAAATGGAAACAATAAAATTTGACCAAGACATTGAGATATTACTGTGGTTTTTAATCTCTTCTTGAGTCCTTGATTCCCACCATACAAGTGTTGATCCCTCCATCATCAAGGAATCCAATTGAATCTTTATGTCATCTTCTTGAAGGTTCTGAATTCTGCAATAAACCTCCAATTGATGAATCCAATTATCCAACTTCTTTGCATTCACTTCACCATTATACATTGGAAGCTTAAATTTGACATCAATTTTGAGTAAGGGAGTTTTTCCTTTTGGGGATTTTGAGTGAGTAAGGGTGGTTTCGGCTGTGGAAGTTGACGGTGTTGATGGTGATGATGATGGTGGAGATGGAGGAGGTTTTTCTCCACTTCCCTTTGAATTCTTCTCTTCATCCATTTTTTCTCCTGAGGTTTCGTCTCCATGTGGAGACTTAGAATTCCCTTCAACCATATTGGTTCTCCTCTATTCAAAGAGGATCATAACCCTTCCAGTTAGGTCATAAAAGCCTTATTTTATGCTTCCTCTTCTGAAATACCTTTAGTCACGCCTACACCTGACCTGATGGCTATGGATTCAAGCTGGGGCAACTTGTACCTCCTCAATATCAGATAGAGATAAATATTGAGGTGCTTCAAGTGTAGTTGAGAGTGAAACTTTGGGTGGATGTGGTGGCCTTGTGGCTCTCCCTCTTTTGGTCCTAACCTCAAGACTAGCAACCAACAATTTCCCTTCTCCTCTGTGCAACTTTAACCTTGTAAGCATCACAAATTTGCAACCTTAAAATCCTACTTACACAAAACTCAAGAAAATATCAAGAAAATAACCTTTGCTCTGATACCACCTTGATCTAAATCTGAATGTTAGTTTCATTGTGCTAATTTCATCTTCAGAATTATAAATAAGTTGTTGATCATTTGCTTCATGTGCATAGGTTTCTTGAGGTGTTTGTGAGTGTTTAACATGTAAATGTATTGAGTTTTATGTTAGATTCATGAGCATATTAACATTAAAACAAAATGCTGAAAAACAACAATAAAATGTACAACAAGCCATCAAATGATGCATTAACACTGTGTTTTTAAGAATGAGTTCACCCCTCCTGGTCTACATCTCCTTGGTCGAACTTCCATGGCTTGGGCCTTTGTATTAGCTCAAAATGGGAAAAAAGTGTCAATTACAATCCTTTATTACTCCTGAAACCTGCTCCAACATGCTCAGAATATCCAAATCTACTAGGATAGACTCTTTCTGAGCCTAATTTGGTCAAATTTTGTAGAATTTATGGAACAATCAGTTTGGCCTAAGAAATCTCCTCCAAAACTGGAGAGAACTCCTGTTAATCCCGCTAATTTTGGAGTCCCGCCAAAAATGGCGAACTTCGCCAACTTCACCGCCGAATTAAGAGCAGATTAAATAATGTAAGTGGGAGTTTAATTAGTTGATAAGATATGGTTTAGCGCTAAAGGCGCTCTTAACCAAATCCACATTAATATGGATAAGCACATATTAAACATTGGTTAGGGTTAATAAAA